>CAUYLG010074093.1:0-18785 GCA_963573385.1 Cacajao melanocephalus
TATTCTGTGGCTGTGGGGTGGACAGTTCTGTAGATGTCTATTAGGTTTGCTTGGTCCTTGATCGATTGAGTTCGAGTCCTGGATATCCTTGTTAATTTTCTGTCTTGTTCATCTGTCTAATATTGACAGTGGAGTGTTAAAGTCTCCCACTATTATTGTGTGGGAGTCTAAGTCTCTTTGTAGGTAGTTAAGAACTTGCTTTATGTATTGGGGCACTCCTGTATTAGGTGCATATATATTTAGGATAGTTACTTTTTCTTGTTACATTGATCCTTTTACCATTATGTAATGCCCTTCTTTGTCTTTTTTAATTTTTGTTGGTTTAAAGTCTGTTTTATGAGAGACTAGGATTGCAACCCCCTTTTTTTCTGCTGTCCATTTGCTTGATAAATCTTCCTTCATCCCTTTATTTTAAGTCCATGTGTGTCTTTGCATATGAGATGGGTTTTCTAAATACAGTACACTGATGGGTCTCAATTTTTTATCCAATTTGCCAGTCTGTGTTTCTTGATTGGGGCATTTAGCCCATTTACATTTAAGGTTAATATTGTTATGTATGAATCTGATCCTGCCATTCTGATACTAGCTGATTGTTTTGCCCATTAGTTGATGCAGTTTCTTCATTGTGTCGATTCTCTTTACTATTTGGTATGTTTTTGCAGTGGCTGGTACTGTTTGTTCCTTTCCATGTTTAGTGCTTCCTTCAGGAGCTCTTGTAAGGCAGGCCTGGTGGTGGTGAAATCTCTCAGCAATTGCTTGTCCATAAAGAATTTTATTTCTCCTTCACTTATGAAGCTTAGTTTGGCTGGATATGAAATTCTGTGTTGAAGTTTCTTTTGTTTAAAGATGTTGAATATTGGCCCCCACTCTCTTCTGACTTGTAGGGTTTCTGCGGAGAGATCTGCTATGAGTCTGATGCGCTTCCCTTTGTGGGTAACCCAACCTTTCTCTCTGGCTGCCCTTAGCATTTTTTCCTTCATTTCAACCCTGGTGAATCTGATGATTATGTGCCTTGGGGTTGCTCTTCTTGAGGAATACCTTTGTGATGTTCTCTGTATTTCCTGGACTTGAATGTTTGCCTGCCTTGTTAGGTTGGGGAAGTCCTCCTGGATAATATTCTGAAGAGTATTTTCCAGCTTGGATTCATTGTCTCTGTCACATTCAGGTACACCTATCGAATGTAGATTAGGTCTTTTCACATAATCCCGTATTTCTTGGAGGCTTTGTTCATTTCTTTTCACCCTTTCTTCTCTAATCTTGCCTTCTCGTTTTATTTCATTGAGTTGATCTGCAATCTCTGATATCCTTTCTTCTGCTTGATCGATTCCACTATTGAAACTTGTGTATGCTTCGTGAAGTTCTCGTGTTGTGTTTTTCAGCTCCATGAAGTCGTTTATGTTCTTTTGTAAGCTGGTTTTTCTAGTTAGCATTTTGTCTAACTTTTTTCAAGGTTCTTAGTTTCTTTGCTTTGGGTTGGAATATGTTCTTTTAGCTCAGATAAATTTGTGATTACCCACCTTCTGAAGCCTCTTTCTGTCAATTTGTCAACCTCAATCTCCGTCCAGTTTTGTTCTCTTACTGGTGAGGAGTTGTGATCCCTTGAAGGAGGAGAGGCATTCCAGTTTTTGGTGTTTTCATCCTTTTCATGCTGGTTTCTTCCGATTTTTGTGGATTTATCTACCTTTGGTGTTTTGAAGTTGGTGACTTTTTGATGGGGTCTCTGAGTGGATGTCCTTTTTGTTGATGTTGAGGCTATTTCTTTTTGTTTTTTTTTTTTTTTTTAGTTTTCCTTCTAATAGTCAGGCCTCTCTGCTGCAGGACTGCTGGAGGTCCACTCCAGACACTGCTTGCTTGGGGATCACCTGCAGGGGCTACAGAACAGCAAGGATTGCTGCCTGTTCATTCCTATGATAGCTTCGTCCCAAGAGGGTACCTGCCAGATGTCAGCCAGAGCTCTCCTGTATGAGGTGACTCTTTGGATATATAGGGGTCAGGGAGCCACTTTAGGAGGCAGTCTGTCCCTTGTTAGAGCTCAAGTGCTGTGCTGGGAGCTCCGTTGCTCTCTTCAGAGCTGCTGGGCAGGGATGTTTAAGTCTGCTGCAGTGGAACTCACAACTGCTCCTTTTCCCAGGCGCTCTGTGTCAGGAAGGTGTGGCTTTATTTATAAATCCCTGACAGGCTGCTGCCTTTTTTCAGAGATGCTCTGCCCAGCAAGGAGGGATTCTAGTCATAGTCTGCCTGCAGAGGCGTTGTTGATCTGCTGCGGGCTCCCTCCAGCTGCTGTGTAAACTTCCTCGTGCTTTTAGAAGGTTAGAGCTGCCTCGGTAATGGTGGACGCCCCTCCCCCACGGAGCTCCACCTCCAAGGTCCAGCTCAAACTGCTGTGCTGGCTGGGAAAATCCCAAGCCAGAGGGATTCAGTTTGCTGGTCTCAGTGGGGGTGGGACCCACGATGTCAGCTCATCTGGCTCCTCGTCTTCAGTCCCCTTTCTCTCAGGTGTATGGGCGACTCTGTCTCACAGGCGCTCCAAGCACCAGTCAAAATGGCTGCTTGGATTTGTGCTGGGAACTTGAGGTGCAGGCTGAATCCGCCCAGATTTGCCCTGGAAACCCATGGCGGCAGGCGTGGATCTCCTTGTCTGTGGGCTGCAAAGACTGCAGGAGAAGGCAGCATCTAAACTGGAGCTCTGGAGTGACCGGAAATGACCCCAATGGCCTATGTTGGGTAGGAGGGAGTGCCCTTTGGCCCACTGCACTTCCCAGATGTGGCAGTGCCCCACCCTGCCTCAGTTTGCCCTCCTTGGGCTACACCCACTGTCCAACCAGTCCTATTGAGATGAACCTGGTACCTCGGGTGGAAATGTGGAGATCACTCACCTTCTGCATTGCTCTCTCTGGGAACTGTGCTCCTGAGGTGTTCCTATTCAGCCATCTTGGCAGAAGTCCTTACTGTACTTTTCCTATGTTTATTTATATTTAGATACACAAGTACCATTGTGTTCCTACAATATTCAGTACAGCAACCTGCTGGACAGGTTTGTAGTCTAGGAACAATGGACTATGCCATATAGCCTAGGTATGTAGTAGGCTGTACCATCTAGGTTTGTTAAGAACACTCTATGATGTTCACACAATGACAGAATCACCCACTGATGCATTTCTTAGAGTGTATCCCTGTCATTAAGTGATGCATGATTGTATTTTAATACCATGAATTACCGCTAAGAAACACAAAGGAAGAAATTATTGATATATGCAATAATTTGGGCAACTTTCAAAGGAATTATGTGGAGTGAAAAATGAGAATTCCAACAGCTTATACATGACTCTATTCATGTAAAAATCCTTGAAATCATAGTATTAAATTACTGGAGCATAGATTGATGGTTGTTAAGGGTTAGAGATGGCATTGGAGGGAGAGTAGGTGGGCAGTGGGTGTGGTACACAGAGTCAGCATTGGGACTTTTGTAGCTGTGGAACTGCTTTGTGTTGTGACTGGTGGTGGGTACATGAAACTACTGATGTGATAAAATCGCACAGAACTAAATATAGACATGCACACAAATGAGTAAAAGTAAAACTGGAGAATCGGAGTAAGCCTGATGAACTGTCTCAACATCAGTATCCTTGTGATATTGTGCTACAGTTTTGCAAGATCTTACCACTGAGAGAACTGGGTAAAAGATCCAGGGGATCAGTCCACATTATTTGTTATAGCTGTTTATCAATTTGGAATATCTCAATAAAAAATGGGTTTTAAAAATACAGCAAATGAGAAGTAAATTGGATAATTTCACGTGTGCTTTAAATTCTTCAATGGTCAGCTATCTACGAAAGTGCACTGTTCAGATCTCCCATTGAGCAGGCTTCCTGTATCTTCATGCATTGCCTCATTTTTTTCAGCTGGGGCCACCTGCATTCTAGGGGTGCCTGCCAGTGACTGAGTCCTGGGGTGCTGGGATGGCTCGCCATTCCTGTCACAGCAGGTTTCTCCATGAGTGATGTTTGTCTGGGCCCCAGCAGGGGGGTGGGGGGGGCTGCCTCAGGCTTTCTGAGAGCTGAGCTTTAGTCTGGGGCTCTTTCTACCTCCTCCATAGCCAGCTGCATCCTAACTTTGTCACCTTCAAGTAGATTATGCTCAATAAATAATTTACACTTGAAATTCTGTCTGGTACTTGCTTCCTGGGGGACCCCATGGACACAGATTGCTCCTAATTGCTCTCAGGCTGTGCTCACAGACCATCCACTAAGTATCTAGAAGGCCATGGTCACAACCCCTGACTGCTGCAGCTTCCAGAGTATGGTTTCTTTCTGTATCACCTGAACTTCCTCTTGGTCCCTTGAATTTAAGCCCCTTCCATGGTTGGGTGTGTACACTTGGCATTTCCTTCTCCTGGGAAGCTCTGCTGCTCTCCTGGTGACTTCCACTGCTTATCCACATGAGCTCAAATGCCCCTGGGCAGACTTCCGATCCCTCAGACCGCATCAGGCTCTCTGCTTTTCTCCTCCACTGGCTGTGGCTTGTCTGTGTAATTACTTGATTTATGTCTGAATCATCCAGCGCACCAAACACCAGGATATCTTTTCGCTGTTTCGTTGATTGTTGAGTCCCTGCCACCATCCCAGTGCCTCGCACGTGGCCGGTACTTGGCGATGCTTGTTGAATGAATGGACACATTGAATTAACAGGAAGAGAAAGGCATTGTTTTACTGACCTGTATTTTCTTAATTTCACAGATAATTTTATGCAAAGGCTTTTATTTAGGGAAACATATAGGGCATCAGTAACTTTGCATTTCATGTATTTATACCTTTACAAGTCTTGTCTATGCTGTAAAATGCAGTTTACTCCCAGCATTTCTTGAAGCATCTCTGGATTCCCTGGGGTCCACTTACTGCAATGTCTTCAGTCTGATGCTGATTTGCTAATCAAAGGCTTCACTTCTTCCTGTAACCCTCTCTTGAAATCAAAAAGGAAAGGTCATTCCAGAAAACTGGTTTCTCATCCTTAACAAACAATTCTCATAAAATGCTAATTAAGTGATAAATCCAGCTGGACAATCTGCAAGTGGCTGACTTGCTTTTTTTAAGCTAATGAGTATTTGTAGTTGTCTTGGCTATGGAGGTCTTAATGGATTTCCTGGTGCAGTGTTTGACTGCTGGGCCATAAACCTCCAACTCTGAGAGGGGCCGTTGCTCAAGCTCCATGAAAATAAACCTAGGGGTGGAATCTACATGAAATGCTTTATTCTTTGAGGCTCCCAGGAACTCAACCATGTGGAAGTGAACTAAAAGAAAACAAATAACAAATACTGTATACACATTCACACACAAGCAAATTATACCAGGAGTGTTTATGACAACAGAAGCCTAGTGCACTCCAATAAATTCTCATCAACAATTGATACATCTAATTAGAGTCTTAGGCCTCACCGTCATGCCGGGGCAGTCATGACCACAGCCCCATGCCTTCCTGAGCCTCCCCATAGATGAGCACTGTGCGGGTGCTTGTATCAGCCCCTCAGGGATGCCCTGTTGGCTAGGAAGTTCATTTTATTGATAACAAGACAGAGGCTCTGAAAGGCTCTGGCATTTTCCCATAATCACAGCATGGTTAAGTAGTGGAAGTGGTCTGTTCTTTCTGGTGGCATGAACAGCCCACAAAAATGTCTCCCAGGAGCCCAGCCCAGGCTTCTTACCCATCTTCTCCAGCCCTTGACCACCCAGGCTTTTGGTCTTACTAATCTTTTGCTGGAAGTGCCTCTTCTACCTGGTCCTTTGGGGATCACTTGCCCACTGCTTGCAGAAGCTCAGTCGAAGGCCATCTGTGCTGGGAAATGTCCCTCCATGCCAAGCTGCACAGGTGGCCCTCAACTTTGCACTCATGACAGGGGCTGCCTCCCTCTGTCACTCCATGAACTTCAGCCCTTATCATCTCAGAACTGCCTGGGCCAGGCATTGAGGAGACACCCTGAGAGGTGGATTAGGCCCTCCATTCCTGAGCCCAGCCCTGCTCAGATCCTTCCCTCTGGTGCTTTCAGCATTGCCCTATCTGTGATGTGGCCACATAAAGGCTTCGTCATTAGCAGAAAAAGAATTAGCCTCTGGGTTGGCATATTTTACTGAGTTGTGTACTTTTTTTTGCTTATTTTTGGCACAAAGCTTGGTCTTCAAAACAGCATTGCAGGGACCCCCTCTAAGTGAGAGGGCTAGAAATAGGGCTGCACTGCTGGGCAGCCTGGAAGATCCCTGGGGACCCTGGAACAGCATCCCAGGATTTGGTGGCCTTCAGATTCCCTGGCCTTCAGTATCCTGTACACCAGGGACCCTGGCTGCGTGGGATTTCTGGGGTTCTGAGATTCTGAGGCTCTCACCCCTTAGTTCAGAGGGCCTTCCTCCATCCTGTCAGACAAGATTCAGAAAGACTGTCCCACAAAGCAGAGCCAGGACTGCTACGCAGGGTCACCAGCATTCAGGAGCCAGTACCCAAATAGAACTGGGGTTCCACCCAGATCGGGGGCTTCTCAGAGTTTGCTCATACCTTGGATTTATGCTTGGAAATAGCTGTAGATGAGTAGAAGTGAAAGGTTACAAAAGGGTGTTGTGTTAAAAGGGTAAGTAGGCTAAGAGAGCAGTGAGAAAATCCCATTTTTAACCTCCCCTGAAGTGGAGTGACTCTGGCACCTCCTGCCTGATATTGAGAAACATGGACTCAGGGAAGGATTCTGAAGAAGCTGCTTCCCCTCCTGCCCCACACCCATCCAGACTTTCAAAGTGTTCTGAAGAATGCTAAGCAGCTACGTGCATGTCACTGGGAGGGAACTGGTGGCTGGAAATGCCTCCTACAAGCCCATGGAGGACATTCTCATGAGGAACCATTCGAGTCTCATCAACATGATGGCATGGCAAGGCCTACTTGGAGGCTCACTCTGTGGCATTTGTGCAAGGTGGGCAAGGAAGCACACTGCCTGAAATAGAGTGTGGGCATTTCAGTCTTTTCTTGTTGTCTTGTTTGGGGATTCCAGGGATGTGTCCACTGAGATGATACATCTTTTCTTTCCAGTGTCAGCCTGGTGCCAGGCCTGGCTGGAGCCTCTGCCAGAGCACCTGGTGGGCCCAGCAGAGAGCCCCAGGCCAGCAATGGATGGCTCGCTCCTGGCAGCTTTGAAACATTTCTTTTTTCTGCCTTAATTTCCATGAGGGAAAACTGAAGTCATTTTATCTTAAATATTTTTTTTTATTAAAAAGCAAATTGGTCCACTTTCAGATAGCAAGTTTCTGGTTCTCCAAAGAGTACAGAGGTGGGTGGAAGACTTGCAGCCCCCAGCTCACCTCTTGGGCCACGCTCTCCTGCTGTGAAGACTCAAGGAAGCCATCAGCCTCTGTCAGCCTCAATTTCCTGATATTGGATTAAAAATGACTGCAAAACTCATGCTGCCCCTCCCATTGAGGAACAGCATCTTCCACTGAATCTGAACTGGCCTGAGATGACTTCTCTGGCCCATAGATTATAGTAGAAGAGAGGTTTGGTGACTGCAGAAGACACATCATTTGAAGCCCTGCAGCTTCTTCCTAGGGCTCTCAGGAGGCTGTGGAAGCCCTGAGCCTCTGCATGAGGAGGTGGTCAGCTGAGGGGGCTACCCCTGTAGGCACTTGGGCCTCAGTCTCAGCCAGCTCCAGTTGGCAGTTGTCCCCACCAACATCCCAGACAGCCACGTGTGTGAAGCCACCCTGGGCCCTCCAGTCCAGCCCATCTGCCAGCTGAGAGCCCCCATGACCTCTGTGGATGCTTCCTGCTGCGGATGGAACCAGCACTGAGCCAGGCCCTGCCTGAAATCCTGACCCACAGATCATAAGCTGCAATCAAGTGATGGTTGTTTTAAGCCTCTAAGTTTTGGGGTTCTTTATCACACAGCCATGGATAACCAGGTTTCTTACCTGAATGAGGGAGTTAAAAATAATTTCTTTGCAGGGTTGTTTAGAGGATCAGCAAAAACAAAAATAAGCCTTACCTGGTAAGTGATGAGTAAAGGCAGCTAATGTTTTTGTTATTAAAGTGGTAATGGTACCTAGGCCTTACAGGATGGTACTGATTACATTAACCAAGACAGGGATTGAAAAGTGATGCTTTTGGCGATGAGTGGGGCCATGGCAGAAGAGGGAAGGAGATGGGGTGGGCCCATTCCCATCCTTCCCATTTCTGGGCCCCTCCCCTTTGAACGAAATTGGACCATCTGTGGGCTGTGCCCACATTTGGTTGTACCTCCCCATGCTGTGCCAGCTCAGGCCGGGCGCTGCTCCAGGTTTGGAATGTGAGCAGTGAAGGGCAACCTCGCTGCTAATGTGGGTGGGAGCTGGTTGGGTTGTGAGGAGATGATATTGGTAGAAAAATTCCACGAGATGATTATAGCTGAGGAAATGTCTCTGAGGGCTCTGAGGCAAGCACCAGCGTTATGAGCATTCCACGTTAGCATGAGCTCGTGAGCTAGCTGTGATCTGATTTAGTGAAATAGACTAGGAAAGTGGGAAACAGAGGCTGGAGACACACCTCGCAGTGTGCGAAACCAAAGCAAAGGTGTTCTGTTTTCATCCAAAGAGCCTCAGGAAACCACGATGTGTTTAGGTAGGCAGCATGTGAGCAGGTACCACTTTAGGGAATGGCCTCGAGGAGACAAGAGAGGTGCATGGCGGGGCAGGAAAGAGAAGAGAACAGTGCAGCCACCAAGCCAAGCTCTGGCTACTGCACTGCGGGTTCTCTCCTCTGAGTTGGCCGGAGCTCCCCGCTGGTGCTGCCAGGGTCGTCTGTCTTTGTTTCATTGGGTGTTTTGAAAAAGTGGAGAAAGTATCCCCCACATACACACAAAGCAGCTATTTCATAGAATGTCTTGTTCTCTCCCCTGGCAGAGGCTGGTTGGTGGTGGTGGAGAGAGGCTATGACAATAGGAATACCACTCACCCCGCTGCGCCTACTTCACCCCCCACCCGGTGGGAGAGGGCAGGGGCCCTCCACTTTCTCCTCTGACCCACTCTTCCCTGAGGATGCAACCCCTTCCTGGGATGCAGATAGACATCTTCACAACCCATCCAACTGGCCCCTCAGACACACTGGGCCCTTCCAAGTCTATTTTCTGGTGGATTTAACTCTCAGGATAGACACATTTTATCAGGGTGTGGACCTGAAGTGATAATAGGTGCTTCGTACAGCCGACTAGATGTTCTGGGCTGCCCTTCCACAAGCGGTGTGCAGACAGCAGGGGAAGAGCAGGGGATTAAGTCACATGGAAGACAGAATGAGAATGAGAAAGCCAAACTGGAATTCCAGGGGAAAAAAGGAAAAGAGGAAAAAAAGCAACCATAAATAGTGGCTGAAAATATTTTGGAAGTGAAGAAAGACAGAGATCCAATAAACCCAGTATACACAAAAAAGACAAACAAATCCAAAGAAAAAAACCACAACTGGACACAGCATACTGAACCTAAAGAAGCCAAAAGAAAATCTTACAGCAGTCAGAGGCCAAAGATGTTTAACTTAGTAAAGAAACAGTGGGCTCAGGGCACACTTCTGAATAGCAATAATGAACGCTGAAGATGTCAGATACCAAGAAACAGTGACTGTCAACGCAACAATTTGTCATCAGCAAAATCATTTGTAAATAATGAAAAATACATAAAAATCCTCATATAAACAAAAATTTGGAAGAGTAAACACCAATACATGCTCACTAGATGGATTTCTAAAGTGTGAATTTCAGGGAGGAAAAACATAGAATGAGGGCCTGAGATGCCTTAAGAAAAGTGGGAAAGAGGAGGGGACCTGGGCAAGATGGCCAAATAGGAAGAGCTCTGTGTGCAGCTCCTAGCAAGATAAACACAGAAGTTGGGTGATTTCTGCATTTCCAACTGAGGTACCCAGCTCATCTCACTGGGACTTGTTAGACAGTGGGTGCAGCATATGGAGGGTGAGCAGAAGCAGGGTGGGGCTTCACCTCACCCGGGAAGCACAAGGGCTCAGGGAACTCTCTCCCCTAGCCAAGGGAAGTCATGAGGAACTGTGCCATGAGGAACGGTCCATTCTGTCCCAGGTCTTTACAACCTGAAGATCAGGAGATTCCCTCAGGTGCCTACACCACCAGGGGCCCTGGGTTTCATGTACAACACTGGGCTGCTGTTTGGGCAGACACTGAGCTAGCTGACGATTTTTTTTCATACCCTAGTGGTGCCTGGAATGCCAGCAAGACAGAAACTTTCACTTCTCCATAAAAGGGGCTGAAGCCAGGGAGTCAAGTGGTCTTGCTCAGCAAATCCCACCTCCATGGAGCCCAGAAAGCTAAGATCCACTGGCTTGAAATTCTCACTGCCAGCACAGTAGTCTGAAGTCGACCTGGGATGCTTGAGCTTGGTGAGGGGAGGGGTGTCTGCTATTACTGAGGCTTGAGTAGGTGGTTTTCCCCTCAGTGTAAACAAAGCCACTGGGAAGTTTGAACTGGGTGGAGCCCACCACAGCTTGGCAAAGCCATTGTAGCCAGATTGCCTCTCTAGATTCCTCTTATCTGGGAAGGGTATCTCTGAAAGAAAGGCAGCAGGCCCAGTGATGTGCTTATAGATAAAACTCCCATCTCACTGGGACAGAGCACCTGGGGGAAGGGGCTGCTGTGGGCACAGCTTCAGCAGAATTAAATGCTCCTGCCTGCCAGCTCTGAAAACAGCAGCAGATCTCCCAGCATAGCACTCAAGCTCTGATAAGGGACAGACGGCCTCCTTAAAGTGGGTCTCTGACCACCATGCCTCCTGACTGGGAGACACCTCCCAGCAGGGGTTGACAGACACCTCACACAGGAGAGCTCTGGCTGGCATCTGGCAGGTGCCCCCTGGGATGAAGCTGCCAGAGGAAGGAACAGGCAACAATCTTTTCTGTTCTGCAGCCTTCACTGGTGATACCCAGGCAAACAGGTTCTGGAGTGGACCTCTAGCAAACTCCAGCAGACCTGCAGAAGAGAGACCTGACTGTTAGAAGGAAAACTAACAGAAAGGAATAGCATCAACATTAACAAAAAGAATGTTCACACAAAATCCCCATCTGAAGGTCACCAGCATCAAAGACCAAAGGTAGATAAATCCATGAAGATGAGGAAAAACCAGTGCAAAAAGGCTGAATATTCTAAAAACCAGAACACCTCTTGTCCTCCAAAGGATCACAACTCCTCACCGGCAAGGGAACAAAACTGGATGGAGAATGAGTTTGATGAATTGACAGAAGCAGGCTTCAGAAGGTGAATAATAACAAACTCCTCCAAGCTAAAGGAGCATGTTTTAACCCAATGCAAGAAAACTAAGAACCTTAACAAAAGGTTAAAGGAATTGCTCACTAGAATAACCAGTTTAGAGAAGAACATACATGACTTGATGGAGCTGAAAAACACATCATGAGAACTTCGTGAAACATACACAAGTATCAATAGCCAAATCGATCAAGTGGAAGAAAGGATATCAGAGACTGAAGATCAACTAAATGAAATAAAGCATGAAGACAAGATTAGAGAAAAAAGAATGAAAAGGAACAAACAAAGCCTCCAAGAAATATGGGACTATGTGAAAAGACCAAACCTACCTTTGATAGGTGCACCTGAAAGTGACAGGGAGAATGGAACCAAGTTGGAAAACACTCTTCAGGATGTTATCCAGGAGAACTTCCCCAACCTAGAAAGACAGGCCCACATTGAAATTCAGGAAATACGGAGAACACCACAAAGATACTCCTTGAGAAGAGCAACCCCAAGACACACAATCGTCAGATTCACCAAGGTTGAAATAAAGGAAAGAAATGTTAAGGGTAGCCAGAGAAAAAGGGTTAATCACAAAAAGAAACCCATCAGACTCACAGTGGATCTCTCTTCAGAAACCTTACAAGCCATAGATTACAGTAGAAGGGGCCTCCTGGCCATTCTGCATGATATTGAGAAGCAAGGACTCAGGGAAGGATTTTGAACAAGGTGCTGACCCATAGATTACAGTAGAAGGGAGGTCTGGTGACTGCAGAAGACACACCTTTGAAGCCCTGTAGCTTCTGCTCAGCCTGGCCAATATGGTGAAACCCCACTTCTACTAAAACTACAAAAATTAGCCAGTGTGGTGGTGCATGCCTGTAATCCCAGCTACCTGGGAGGCTTAAGCACAAGAATCACTTGAACCTGGGAAGTAGAGGTTGCAGTGAGCAGAGATTGCACCACTGCACTTCAGCCTGGGAGACAGAGTGAGACTCTGTCTCAAAAAAAGAAAAAAAAGTAAAAGTATAGTGCATTCGCATTGTTGAACAACCAATCTTCAGAACTCTTTTTATCTTGCAAAACTGAAACCCTGTGCTCATTGAACAACTCCCCAGCCCCGCTCCCCACAGCCCAACAGCCTCTGTTCTACTTTCTGTCTCTGTGGATTTCACTACTCTAGGTGCCTGGTCTAAGTGGAATCACTAGTGTTTCTCTTTTTTGTGACTGGCTAGTTTTACGTAGCATAATGTCCTCAAGATTGATTCATGTCATAGCATGTGTCAGAATTTCTCTCCTTTTCAAGGCTAATAAGATTCCATTCTGTATACACAGGATTTTGTTTCTTCATTGCTGCTTCCACCTCCCAGCAGCTGGGAATAAAGCTGCTATGAACATCAGTGCACACTTATCTGTTTGAGACCCTGTTTTCAATTCTTTTGAATTATGTGGAAGGCACAGAACTCCAGTGTAGACACCACATGGCTGATGGAGAGCAGAGAAGTGGCTGGAGTGGACCACACAGGCGACCTGGCTGTAAGGGTACGAAGAGCAGGTGGCAGCTGCCCTGCAGAGGACAGCATTTTTTAAGCACTTGTGTTACGCCACATGCTGTGCTAAAGTATTTTTACGTGGTTTCTCACTGAAGCCTATCAATTGAGTATTCTTATGTTCAATTTATAATATGAAAGTTGTAGCTTAGTGACAAACAAATTTCCTGAGGTCTCCCAGACATGGACAATGGTCATTTGGGCCAGTTCCGTGCAATGATCATGCCTTCCTTCCTTCCTTCCTTCTTGCCTGCCTGCCTGCCCTTCTTTCTCTCTTTCCCTCCCTCCCTCCCTCCCCTGCCTTCCTTCCTTCCTCTCTCTCCCCTTGTCTTTCTCTCTTTCTTTCTTTTCCTCTTTTCCTCCCTCCCTCTCTCCCTCCCCCCCTCCTTCTTTCTTTCATTGACAGAGTCTCACTCTGTCACCCAGGCTGGAGTGCAGTGGCGTGACTTCGCCTCACTGCAACCACCAACTCTCCGGTTCAAGTGATTCTCTTGCCTCAGCCTCCCAAATAGCTGGGATTACAGGCATGCACCACCATGCTGGCTAATTTTTTTTTTTTTTTTTTTTTTTTTTTTTTTGTATTTTTAGTAGAGACAAGGTTTTGCTATATTGGCCAGAGTGGTCTCGAACTCCTGACCTCAGGTGATCTGCCCACCTTGGCCTCCCAAAGTACTGAGATTACAGCCATGAGCCACTGTGCCTGGCTGATTTTTCCAGTAAACCACACTATGTTTATAGAGGTGGTCTGTGTGCCTGCTAAATTTGGTCAACAGAGAACATAAGGACATTTTCGGCTTTAAACATTTCTTTGTCAGCAAGAGCAGTTGGCTTTATTTTTTCTCTACTGCAGATCAGCTGGATAATAGCCTTACCTTTCCACTCTATTTCATTCTAAATGTAAGTCACAGTAGATAAGGTTTACTGAGAGACAGAGGAAAAGAAAAAGGTTGTCCTGGCTTTGGCTCTGCCTATGAAAAATGTCACGGATGGGGCTTTCTGAGCCATGCTCTCACATGAAGGAGGGAGCCTGGCAGTCTGCATTCCTGCTCTCTGTCCTTGCTGGCTGCCTCATGAAACCTGCTGGCTGCCCCATGAAACCTGCTGGCTATGAAGAAGCCAGGAGCAGAAAGAGTTGACACTCAGCTTCCTGGAGGCTGGGAGCAGCAGATATTCGCCCAACACAGACACACATTCTTGCCCAGGTAGGTGGTCCCTGAGCAGCAGCACTGGTGATACCTCCTTCAGAACCTTGGGGGCTTGGCCTTAGTAGAAATTAATGAGGAATCACTCCTGCTGGGAAAAGTCACGAAGCAGCGCACTGGGGACTCAGAATCACTAAGGCTTTAAAGGAGAGGCTGGTCCAGAGCTCTGAGAAGAGCAGAGGAAGTTGAGGGAGGAGGGCAGTGTGCTCTGACAGGGGCTGAGGCAAGGCTCTGGGCTGCGTCCTTGCAGGAAGCATGGCCCAAGCTTGGATGATGCAGTTGAAAGTCAGTGGGCTTTGCTTTAACCTCCTATTTGTATATAAGTCTACTTCTTTGTATTTCCCAAAGTAACAGTAATGGACATGCATTCATTTTATAATAAAACAATAAAAAAGGCATTAATTGTTGTATGGACAAGGCAAGATCTCTCAGCAGGCATGTGATTTCTAACAATGCAGTTTGAGTTGACAGATGCACGGTGACCACGTGCCAGTGAGAAATCCTCACGTGTGTTTGGCAAGCAGGGAAGGTACCTGCAGGGTCAAAAATGCAAACACAGAGAGTGTGGGTACCCAAGGTAGTGTATTGCCTAAGGAAATGTTGGGAACCAGACTCCCAGAACCAAGAATTGTGGAAATTCCTCCTAGGTCCAGGGGCTGTATGGAGAAGGGAGGCCACTCAGGGCCAGAAGCTGCCCACAGCCTGCAGAGCTGTGGTCAACCTGGGCCATCCTGTGTCCAGAGAGCGCTTTACCCCATGTCCCAGCACTAGACTGTAAGACGCTCATGGTGTGATTTAAACTAGAGGAAGGGAAAGCCTTTGTCTGGATTCGCTACTTTTAGTGTCACTGAAATAGATGAGAATCATTTTTTCTTCACTGTGTTTTAAGCTAAAGTGTTCCTAGGAATCCTGATTCACTTTAATAGATTAAAAATAAAGGCACTTAGTGCCTAGGTGACATAAGATTAATTTCCTCTCCCTCTGTTTTTCAAATCCATGACCGGGAGTAGTTTCCTAAAATTCGCAGCACTAACATCTCAAAGCCTGTGCTCCCCGGTGCACAGAGGTCAGCTAGGTGTGTCATTTCCACAAGCACTTTCTTCCTGGACACCGTTTCCAGGCTCAGCCTCCCCACAGCTCAGCCCTCTGTTTATACCAGGTGCTGCTTTGAGAAGACACAGGCAGTGTCTCCCTGGGCTGCCTGGGGAGCAGAGGTGCCTGGGATGAGGCTGTGGCTCCGCTGAGCCTTGTGTCCATTGTCCTGTGAGCAGCTGTGTGTGCCCTCCGTGTGGACCACTCTGCCCGGGCCACCATTGCCGAATTTAATGCAGCCTGGTGTTATCCTGCCTCTCATGGCAGGGAGGCTGCTCTCTGTCTCTCAGGTATGATTTTTTTTTCCCCCAGCAGATACTGTTTATAAAATACATCTTATTTCTCCCTCAAAACACAGCTTGTAGGTGGTGCCTCCTCTCAGCTCAGGTGTCCCTTGTGTCTGCTCCCACGGCCCCTTGATTGTCTATTTTAATCGCTATTCCTTGTCTATCTGCTCCCCTCCAGCACCCTCACCCGGCTGCCCTGTGAGCGTCTGGGGCATCTGGATGAAACGTACAGGATCCTGTCCCCAGGCCCCCTAGCCATTGTTGAGCTGAGTCATGATGCCCCCCTGATGTGCTGACTCATGTGCACCTGCCTGCCCACTGCTGCTGACACCTCGTGTGCAGCTGGTGTAGGTCAGAGCTCACCACAGTCCTCTCTCCTGTGCCCCCCTCTGGTTTTCTCTCTCTCCGTGAATAAAGCTGCCCAGCTGAACCCTGGCATCCACTCTTCTGACTCCTTATCTTCCAAGTCCCTTCACAGGCCCTCAGGACAAAGAAGCACACCTTCATCCACCCCGACAGCTCCAGCAGCTGTGGCTGTTTCCATCCATCCCCTGCACCCCAGTGTTGGCCACCTTCATCTCTCTGGACTAGCAGGACAGCTGTCACAGGTGTCCTCACCTCTTCCATCCCCTTCTTCATGCTAGAGCCAGGAGCAGCATGGTGGATGTCTAGATCTTCAGAGCCCCTCTCCTGCTGCTGCCTGGTTCTGTCCATATGGGGCAGGAAGTCCAGGATATCTGTCTGGCAGGACATGAGCTCTGGGCCTGGGGGACCGGCTAAGTGCCTTTGATAGTGTGGGCCTTGTGGAGATGACTCTGCCCTGCTGCCCAGTGGCCTCACATGTACCCACAGAGGCCATGCAGCCAAAGGCTCACACCACAGCTGATATGAGGCTTGGCAGGACGTCCCATGGTCCTCCCAGAGCACCAGATGGTGGAGGCCTGTGAAGAGCTGCTCTGAGCCCTTTACCTCCTGGAGGCTGTTATGGGGCAGTTTTGTATTGCCTCCCAGATTCTGGTGAGCTGTGGAGCTTTCAGCCCTGTATTCCTCAGGCAGAGCTGCAGCTGATGAAGCCGCTCAGCTACAGTCTGGAATAGGCTTCTCAGGAATGGGGCATCTCCTCCTGTGCTCACCTTCCCTGCCCCTTCTGCTTCCCGGCCATTCTTTTTGGCCTGAGAGACAAAGACTGGGGGAGCTGGTACCTTTGGCGACTCTTCCCTGTGCTGTCTATGTCAATGGTAACTACCTGAACCTAAAGTGGCCCCTGTGTCCTCACTGGCTGGGTCAGCAGTGCCTTGGTCTTGGCTGTGCCTCAGTCACCTGCTTGACCAGGCTTTCCCCTATGGAGAAATGGCCACGCCCATTTACAGAGACAGGTGATGTCCAGGTGCAGCTGGCTCCAGGCAGGTCAGGTCTGAGGGAGTCCGCTCCAGGTGCCTTCCTTCTTTATATGATGGCGGCCAACTTCCTGAGCCAGTGAGTCCTAAAACATGGGATCTTCATAAGTTCCTAGGCAGTCTGCAGATGGGCAAGGCCACAGAGCAAAAGATCCCCAAAGCCAGAAAGAGGAGAAGTCCCAGCCTCCTGTCAGCATCAAGGGTGGAAGAAGAGCTGCTCATCAGGAGCATTGGCTGGCCCTGCACTGACCATTGATTTTCCTTCAAATGAGTGCAGACCTTGGGATCACGTAGGGAAACTCCCAGGTAGGATTTTAATGTAACTGTGGGGTACCACTGAGCTTAACCAGACTTGTTAGGATGTTTGTGAGGCTACCTCTACCACTATGGGTGGAAGGAGCTGGACATGTGTAAGAGAAGTGTCTGGTAGGAGCCCAGCATAGACCCTTGAACGTTCCTCTGTGCTGGCTGATGGGCCGTGTCAGGCAATGGTGGTGTGACAATATCTACAGGGCCACGCAATGCTGTCAGAGGAGGTGGTGCAGGGTCGGTGCTGTGCAGCTCAGCCTGTGTGTTATCATGGGCAGTGTCATGCAGGACCAAGGCTTTTCCCGATGCTGGTGACTGAGGGTCATTGAGGCAACTATGACCTTCAGTCGCAGTCTCCTGGGCATGTTTATAAACACCGACGCCCAGGTCACACCCCAGACATCCTGATGTCATGGCTCTGCCATATGGTCTGGTGCTCCCCAGGATTCCAATGGCAGCAGGGGCTGAGAAACATGGCCTCTGGAGCCATCGGCCCCTGGGGCTGGCCTCTCTGCTGTTCTTCCCACAGCTGTTTTCAGCTCCTCTTGGGGGCCAGGAGCCATGTGTCTTCCTATGCTGGGACAGAACGCCTACACCAGCTTCAGTGCCCCTCTCCTCCATTACTCACAGTGAAGTCCAACTCATCATGCGGGACTCACTCCAAGAAGCCTCCTCTTGACCAGCACAGCCTGTGTGGTTGTTTTGTTGTTGACATGGTTGGTGATTTTTGCAAAGTAGCCCACTGTGTTTGGCCCTGGCCTTTTGGTACAGAACAGAGGACCACAAAATGAATGCCTGAGAGTTTATGAATTGGCTAGAACTTGTGCTGGGGCTTACACAGGAATATACTAAAACTTCACTAACATTTCTAGAATAGAACACTCATACTAAATCCTAACCCTGTGCAGTTTTCATTGTAAACATTTATATACATGTTTCTCCTAATGAAGGGGCATAACTTGCTACCATGTTTGTCTTTCCTAATTAAAAGCTAGCAGATGCTTTATGGTAATAAGTAAAACATGTGACTTCATTAGGGATATTCTTGCTCTCTCTCTCTCTCTCTCTCTCTCTGTGTGTGTGTGTGTGTGTGTGTGTTTGTGTGTGTGTGTTTTGATTAAAATCTGCAGTGTACCTGGTTTCTATTCTAATGAGAACACCTAATTACTCTCTTATGGTCTCTGTTTCCCAATAGAGCCACACTGGGAGTTAGGGGTTCCTCATATGACTTTTGGGGAGACAAAGACATTCAATCTATACCATGCTGTTTTGTTTACTGTAGCCCTGTAGTATAGTTTGAAGTCAGGTAGCATGATGTCTCCAGCTTTGTTCTTTTTGCTTAGGATTGTCTTGGCTATGTAAGCTCTTTTCTGATTCCATATAAAATTTAAGGTGTTTTTTTCCTATTCTGTGAAGAAGGTCAATGGTAGCTTGATGGGGATAACATTGAATCTGTAAATTACTTTGGGCAGTATGGCCATTTTCATGATATTGATTCTTCATAACCATGAGCATGGAACGTTTTTCCATCTGTTTGTGTCCTCTCTTATTTCCTTGAGCAGTGGCTTGTAGTTCTTCCTGAAGAGGTCCTTTGTTTCCTTTGTTAGTTGTATTCTTCAGGAAGGGAACCCTTGTCTCTGTCCTAGCCAGAAGCAGGGCTCGCCTGTGGGCCCCCAGCCTGCTCACTC
>CAUYLG010074094.1:0-18121 GCA_963573385.1 Cacajao melanocephalus
GACACCTGGGGTGCTGGGTAGATGGAGAATTCCAGCTTGGATTTCTTGCCATAGTCAACAGAGAGCCGCTCCATCAGGAGTGAGGTGAAGCCAGAGCCAGTGCCCCCGCCAAAGCTGTGGAACACCAGGAAGCCCTGAAGGCCTGTGCACTGGTCAGACTGAAAGGCAAGAACGAGAAAGAACAGTTTAGGCAGGGGAGGGACCTGAGGGACTCTATCACCTGGCTCCATAAAGCATAAAATAAATATATCAGCAGTCAGGGCCATAATGAGGATGCCATAGCAGTACCACACTTGAGACCATGTACAGTTAGAGATGACCCCTGAAAGGGATCTGAAAAAAATATTCCTGACCATTAGGACAGTCTCTAAAGTTTCCTGCCTCCCCAGACAAATTCTCACCAGCTTGCGGATCCGATCCAGCACTGGGTCAATGATCTCCTTGCCAATGGTATAGTGACCACGGGCATAGTTGTTGGCAGCATCCTCTTTCCCAGTGATGAGCTGCTCTGGGTGGAAGAGCTGTCGGTATGGGCCATTTCGGATCTCATCTGGAAGGGCAAAAACGACAAGGCTATGCTCAGCAGAGACCTTTCTACCCCCGGGTGGTGGCTGTGGCCAGATGCATGGAAGGACTCATCCTCCTGCCAGCCTGAGATACCAGAGTGTGAGAGAAACCCAGACCGGCTGCCCAGGCCAGTCTGAGATCAGCTTGCCTTCTGCAGCTTCAAATACGGCTAGGAGTTTTCACGGCCAGGAATGCCGGGTCTAAATACCCTCTCTCCAGGGAGAAGCTTTGAGTCATGCTCCATCCCCCTCAATTTTGTCCCCACTTCCTCTCACCGATGACCGTAGGCTCCAGATCCACAAAAACTGCCCGGGGCACATGTTTTCCAGCACCAGTTTCACAGAAGAAGGTGGTGAAGGAGTCGTCCCCTCCACCAATGGTCTTGTCACTGGGCATCTGCCCATCAGGCTGAATCCCATGTTCCAAGCAATAGAGCTCCCAGCAGGCATTGCCCATCTGGACACCTGCCTGCCCCACATGGACTGAGATGCATTCACGCTGAGGGATAGAGAGAGGGGACACAGCATGAGTCCCACATCCACAAGTCATCACCTCACAAGTCCCTCTTCCACCCTATCACCTACCAGCTAGGATGACTCAGTTGGCAAGAGTGGAGGCTTGGGGCTGGGCAGAGGTGAGAAGAGGCTAGCAGCCTCCCTGGGCTCCTGGGTACAGGACTCCCCACCTGACCAGCAGGGCAGGCCAGCCTCTTAGCCCACTTTTCAGTGGGGAATCTGTCAAGTGAGCACTGTGGCTCCACATGACAAAAGAAGGGTTCCTGGAGGTATGAATTTAGGGCTAGAGGCCACCCACTTGATTATTTGCTTTGAGTATGAACAGCTAGAATTCATAGAACCCTTTCCCCCTTTCTTTCCTGTAGGCTGCAGAGGTGTCTTAGCCATCCAATCTGGTATCAACGGACTACACGCCATCAAGATGCCCTCCTCCCTCACCTTTAAATCCCATCTGGCTCTGGGAATCAATCCCATCTGGCTCCTCTCCCCACCTCCACCCCCGCAACCTGGGTGTCTGCACCACTTTCATCTCCCCTGTCAGCCCGCATGGGGTAATGCTTGTAAGCGCAGACGGTAGGGGCCAGCAATAAGGTTTGAGGGTATTGGGGCACACACTGCCTTAGGCTTCGTCCCTGCCAGCCCGAAATTAACCCCTAAAGCACTAAAGTCCGCAGGGCCCGCGCACCTCCCTTCCCACACTGAAATGGCGGGGTGACGGTTTCCAAATACCCAGAAAAGGAAGCGGAACCTGCGGTGAGGCCCCAGAGGTAACCCGCCTTGCCTCGCGCAGGGTGGGCGCCATCCTGCAGCCCAGCCCTACATCCGCTCTCCCTCTGGAGTCTTTCCAGTTACTTCCCGGCCCAAAGCGGGGATTGGGTTTCGGCCCCCGCTCCTGAGCTATAAATACCACCCCCTACACGCACCTCTTTCCCCTCCCCCCAACCTGGCCTCGGCCCGCGCAGTGCTCAGCGCCAGCTGTCTCTGCCCATCCGCGCACCCGGGCTCCGGCTAGAGAGGGCCGGCTAGCTTCAGGAGGCCGAACCCCGTTCCCACTAACCCTCTCAGCTCAGAAGCGGGGTGCTGAGTCAAGGTGGGGGGTTCCGTGGATAGTTGGAATGCATACACAGAGGAAAGGGGGATGCGGCGCTAGGTAACCTGACCCCCTTCCACCTTCTAGCGCCAAGCACGTGCTCTGTCAATTCTGGGGACCGGGGACTGGGGATGGAAGAGGGCAGCCAAACGGGTCTTCTTTCGCCCGCGGAAAGGACGGGGCGCGGGCCCGCGTGACTCTCAACCAGAGTCGGGACACAAATGCTGGGTAAGGCAGGAGCAGAGTGCCAAGAGGGTTCCTCTGCTACTGAAGAGTCGCACCCCAAGCCCCATCCCCAGCCACCGAAGATGAACTACAGGACTCGGCCAAAGTCACCAGGAGGGGGTTGGGGAACGAGGATGCAAAACCTTCGCACCTCCTGGAGACCCGGAACGCCCGGTGGAGGTCCCCGAGCAGGCTTGGAAGGAATGTCCCCCAAAGGAGAGTAGCAATTAGGGGAGGGGCGCGACCCAAGCAGGGCCGCACTCACCATGGTGAGTCCGGGCGGTGTGTCTCACGTTGAGTCGGGGTGACGGGTCTCAGTGAGAACTGCGCTAGCTGCAGTGCCGCACCGGTCTTATATGCGGGGGGGCGGGGCCCGCGTTCTCCGCTTGTCCGCTAGGGACTGGGCGGCCCACAGGCCACGCCTCCCGGAGGGGCGGAGCCTGGCCGGGTCCCCTCCCCAAGCTGAGCGGGGGTCCCTCACCTGTCGGGCTGGGATTAGGAGTCGCGACTCAGGCTTTAACTCTTCCTTCCCTGTTTTGAGCCTACACGCTGGGCTCCCGAGGGCCTCTGCGGAGACGCAGGGTGCTGTGGCTGGGAGAGTCTCGCCTGCACCTGCGTCCTGGGGGCGCCGGTCATCCAGGTGTTCTGACTTAGGTAGGGAGCGGGCGAGGCGTTCCTTCCCAAGCTGCGGCGGCTGGCCTTCGCCCGTGCCCTTCCAGCCCCGCCTCCCAGGAGACTCGAGCCGGCTGCGCGGCTGAGGCGCGTCCCCGGTGAGCCCCTGCCAACTGCCCGACGCTTGCTGGTCCCCGGCCAGGGTGGCAGGCTTTCGCCGACGCCTGTGGGAAGCCGAGGATCGGGAGTTGCACAACCTGAGCCCCAGGGTGCCGGTTCCTTAGGCGCTCCCGCTGAACCGAGCCCGGCAGCGTGTCTGCCGGGGCCGACCCAGGAATCTGCCGTGGCTCGCCGGCCACCCGCGGGTCAGTGGCCGGGTCATCAGCGCCGTCACTATGATGCCCTCGCTGCGGGCACCTGCCAGCTCTCCTGCTGCCAGAACTGCGGGGGGTGCTGACCCGGAGACCTGAGGACCCTGCATTCGCCTCCAGGCTTCCCTGTGTGACCTTGGGCAAGTGACTTAACCTCACTGAGTCCTTGACATTTTCGTGGGTGAAAAGGAAACAGTGATTTCTCTGGAATCACTTGTTTGTTTCAATGTTTCACTGAAGCACTTGAATGAAACACTTGAATGTTTCAAAAGGAAACATTGTTGTAAGCTATTAAAATGTCTGTTGACTCTGAAAAGAAGAAAATTGAGATTTTCATATCTTGGATGATTTTGACTTTTCTGGCCTCTTCTGTCTCTAAGTCAAGGGCAAGATCTGCACCCTACACCTTAATTATCTCAGCCCCAGGCCTCAGCAGAAGCCCTTCTTTCTACATTTCATTCCTTTCTCCCTACTCCACCTTTTCAGGCTACTTCTGCCCTCCCTCCCTCCTTTCTTCCCTCCCTGTCCCCTTTCCTTCCTTCCTTCCTTCCTTCCTTCCTTCCTTCCTTCCTTCCTTCCTTCCCTCCCTCCCTCCCTTCCTTTTTTCTCTCTTTTTTTTTTTTGAGTCAGTGTCTTGCTCTGACACCCAGGCTAGAGTGCAGTGGCACAGTCTCAGCTCACTACAACCTCCATCTCTGGGCTCAAGCCATCCTTCTACTTCATCCTTCCACCTCAGCCTCCTCAGTAGCTGGGACCACAGGCATGCACCACCATGCCCAGCTTATTTTTTGTATTTTTAGTAGAGACCAGGTCTCACCATATTGTCCAGATTGGTCTCAAACTCCTGAGCTCAAGCGATCCACCCGCATCAACCTCCCAAAATGCTGGGATTACAGGCTTGAGCAACTGCCCCAGCCTGCCTTACATTTTCTAATTGTCTCCCTTTACTGGGGAAAGTCATCTGGCAGTGCCCCGGGTGCTGCTGGTTTGTACATCCTTAAGAAACCTGTCTTCCTGGCTCTTCATCACTTGGAAAGGAGTCACCTGACCCTCCCCCATCATCTGACAACACAACGTAATACCATGAAAGAACTAGTGATGGCAACTCTCTACCAACAAAATAGCTTAGGCAAGACACGGAAAGGAATATAGTGAAATATGACAAAGTCTCTCTTCCCAGTAGACTTGCCATCTGATTGGGAGAACAAGACTCATTCATAAAAAGAAAACTGACAAGATCATATAGTGAGGCTGCTTTGGGGAATGAGGTCATGATCTCCACAAAGGAAGAAGCCGTGGTGATTACAGGACACATGGCGGAAGGTTGCAGACCTTCCCTGACCCTCTTTTTCCTTGTGGTCCCCTACCCAAGCAGAATGAATGTAGTAAGAGACTTGAGCTTTCTTAGGAAAAACCCTAAACCTCTTTGACTTCCAGGTGCAGATTCTTTGTAAAACCTGGGTAACAACTTCAGATTGTGAGTATCACATGAGTTTAGGGATGTGCATATTCACGTCAAGGCACTGTGTAAATAGCTGTGACATTTATTTTAGTGCATATAGCACATCATGCTGTAGTTGTTTGTGTACATGTACATCTTACTATTATAGATAGCAAACTATTGGCGGTAAGGACTGTGCCTTATTCATCTTTGTAGCCCCTACCATAGTGCTTAGCATGCCTGGTACACATTTGCTAAGTGTGCGTCAGATAAAGTGTTTCACTTCAGAGATGGTAGGCAGAAGAATGCTTCACCGTAAAGATGTCCACATCCTAATCTCCAGGACCTATGACTGTTAGCTTGCATGGCAAAATACTTTGAAGATGTGATTAAGATAAAGATCTTGAGATAAGGAGATGATCCCGGATTATCCCAGGTGGGCCCAATGTAATCTTAAGGGCCCTTATAAGTGAAAGAGGGAGGCAGGAGGGTCAGAGTCAAAGAATAAGAGGTCAGACCTAGTTCGGTGGCTTATGCCAGTAATCCCAACACTTTAGGAGGCTGAGGTGGGAGGATCATTTGAAGTCAGGAGTTTGAGACCAGCTTGGGCAACATAGTGAGACCCTGTCTCTACCAAAAAATAAAAATTAAAAAATAAAGAAGTCAAAAGTAAGTACAGGTCAGAATGAGGCTATTGTTGACTTTGAAGAGGAATAGGGGCCATGAGTGAAAGAATATGGACAGCCTCTAGGAGATAGAAGTGGCATGGAATAGATTCTCCCCTAGAATTTCCAGATTTTAGTTCTGTAAGACCCTTTGACCCTTTGGTTTCTCCTCCACCTCCTCCTCCTCCTCCTCCTTCTTCTTCTTCTTCTTCTTCTTCTTTTTGAGAGTATTGTTCTCTTGCCCAAGGTGCAGATTCTTCATTTGGATTTGCAGTACGATCATGGCTCACTGCAACATTGCTCTCAAATTCCTAGGCTCAAGCAATCCTCCCACCTCAGCCTCCCTAGTAGTTGGGACTACAGACAGGCACCAGCACACCCAGCTACATATATATACACACACACACATATATATATGTAAATATATATAATGGCTGGGTGCAATGGCTCACCTCTGTAATCCCAGTACTTTTGGGAGGCCGAGGTGGGCAGATCACTTGAGGTCAGGAGTTCAAGACCAGCCTGACCAACATGGTGAAACTCCGACTCTACTAAAAATACAAAAATTAGGCAGGCTCCTGTAATTCCCAGCTACTCTGGAGGCTGAGGCAGGAGAATCGCTTGAACCTAGGAGGTGGAGGTTGCAGTGAGCTGAGATAGAGCCACTGCACTCCAGCTTGGGTGACAGAGCAAAAACTCTGTCTCAAATATATATATATATATTTTATATATTTTGTAGATATGGGGTCTTATTATGTTGCCCAAGCTCATTTAGAGCTCCTGGCCATAAGCTATCCTCCTGCTTTGGCCTCCCAAACTGCTGAGATTACAGGCATGAGCCACTGCACCTGGCCCATTTGGTTTTTTTGTTTGTTTGTTTTGTTTTTGAGACAGAGTCTCTCTGTGTCATCCAGGCTGGAGTCCAGTACCGTCATCTCAGCTCTCAGCTCACTGCAACCTCCCCCTCCTAGGTTCAAGTGATTCTCCTGCCTCAGTCTCCCGAGTAGCTGGGATTACAGGTGCATGTCACCACACCTGGCTAATTTTTGTATTTTTAGTAGAGACAGGGTTTCACCATGTTGGCCAGGCTGATCTCGAACTCCTGACCTCAGGTAATCCACCTGCACCAGCCTCCCAAAGTGCTGCGATCACAGGTGTGAGCCGTCATACCCAGTCCCATTTTGTTTTGTGTTTGTTTTTGTTTTTGTTTGAGACAAGTCTGGCTCTGTCTCAGGCTGGAGTGCAGTGGCACTCTAACCATCCTTCAACCTCAGCCTCCCGAGCAGCTGGGACTACAGGTGTGCACCACCAGGCATGGCTAGTTTTTCTGTATTTTTAGTAGAGACGGGGTTTCATCATGTTGCCCAGGCTGGTCTTGAACTCGTGAGCTCAAGTGATCTGCCTGCCTTGGTCTCCCTGGGTGCTGGGATTACAGGCATGAGCCACCATGCCCAGCCCACCTGGCTCATTTTGGACTTCAGAACTCCAGCCCTGGCAGATAACAAATTTGTGTTGTTTTAAGCTATCATGTTTGTTATCATTTGTTACAGTGACAATAGGAAAATAATACAACAATAGAGGTGGACAGAAGCTGCCATCTTAAGATGGGCAACATGCTCCCTCCAGTTCACCACAGTGCTCATCACTTTCTGTGTCTCCCTGACACAGAACACAAGTGTCTGTTGTCATTTAACTTCATACACTCAGCCTACGTTACACATTTATGATACCCTGGCCCCTGTAGCTAAGAGTTTACAACCCTCGAGCATGCTTTCTAGCTGACAAAATGGAGAAGACATGGGTGCAGAAAGAAATGCCCGAGGCATGTTAGTGAAATACAGATTCTGCTTCTGATTGTGTGTGTGTGTGTGTGTCCATGTGTCCTCAGGATATATACAGATCTCCAGAATTAGGGCCATAAACTCTGGGTGAGTATGCAGGTAATGGTTCGTTTTACCAGATCAAAAACTTTTAGACATTCATAGACATGTTCAGAATCTAGAAAATGCTGCCAGACACTTCTTTACTCTCCCATTGAATTATTGTTTGGTCCATCTACCTACATGGGTACTCTTCCTCTGGGTCTCTCTCCCTCTTCTCCTTTCCCATTATCATCTCCATATTTTCTGACCCCTTCCCAGGGTCTCACCTTTATCTTGGAGCAGGGCAGCAAGGTACTCAAAGTTTAAAATGTTTTCGCTGACTCCATTTGGGAGAGGCAGAGCCGCAGCCTTAGTGGTGTGCAGCCTTCAGTTTTTCCAGACTAGAGCATCTCCCAGCCATCCTCCTTCCCAGAACACAGCCTTCACAAAGGGGCAGCTCTATTCATCACATAGCCATGAATTTACCCCTCAATACTCTCCCCGCAGGCTTGACTCACATGCTCCGCTGAGATGCTTTTGCCAAGGTCTCTAGTGGCCTACATCTTGCCAAATCCAAAGGCTACCCATCTCCATCTTCATCTTTCTCAGCTGCTCACAGCAGCATGGTTGATTCTTCTTTCCTTCTTGAAATTCTTTTTTCTTGGTTTTGATGACAGCACCATCTTCTAGCTTTTGTCCTTGCCACTCCTTCTTAGTGGCCTCTGATAGCTTAACTTTATTTTATTTTTGAGATGGAGTCTCACTCTGTCTCCCAGGCTGCAGTGCAGTGATCTGGCTCACTGCAACCTCTGCCTCCCGGGTTCAGGTGATTCTCCTGCCTCAGCCTCCTGAGTGGCTGGGATTACAGGCACCCACCACTGCGCCCAGCTGATTTTTTGTATTTTTAGTAGAGACGGGGTTTCACCATCTTGGTGGGCTGGTCTGAAACTCCTGACCTTGTGATCCACCCACCTCAGCCTCCCAAAGTTCTGGGATTATAGGCTTGAGCCACAGTGCCCGGCCAAGAGCTTAACTTTAAATGGTGTTCCCCATAGCCCAGTCTTAGATTCTCTTATTTCCTTCATTTATTTTTCTCCCTGAAGGGGCAATTGTTAAAGCTTGCTGATGAATATACGAGGTTTTATTATATTATCTCTACTTTTAGGTACATTTTTAATAGCCATAATAAAAAGTTATTGTAGGCCAGGTATGGTGGCTCATGCCTGTGATCCCAGCACTTTGGGAGGCCGAGGTGGGTGGATCACAAGGTCAGGAGTTCCAGACCAGCCTGACCAACATGGTGAAACCCCATCTCTACTAAAAATACAGAAATTAGCTGGGCATGGTGGCACATGGCTGTAACCCCAGCTACTCGGAGGCTGAGGAAAAAGAATAGCTTGAACCCGGGAGGCAGAGGTTGCAATGAGCCGAGATCACCCCATTGCATTCCAGCGTGAGCGACAGAGCGAGATTCCATCTCAAAAAAAAAAAAAAGTTATTGTAACATTTTTGGAATTATTCAAAAAGGAGTAGAATTAGAGTATATACATTCCCATACAATAATGAAAGAATAGGATAAAATGAAATGAATGTCATATATATGCTGATGACTCAAATTTATATCTCCATTTTTGACCTCTCCTCTGAACTTGAGATTCATATGCCTATTTGCTTTCTTGACCTTTCCACTTGAAAGCCCATTAGACTCCCAAACATAACACATTCAACATGGAGCTCTGTTTTCTACCCTCACCCTACTCCCTGCCAAACCTGCTTCTGTTCTAGGCTTCCCAGTCTGTGTGATCATCTTCCTCCCAAGGAAGTTAAAAACTTAGGATCATTTTCGTCTCTCTCTCCTCTCCCTCTTTATAAGTTAGAATTTCTTGGCTTCGAATAATGGAAAGCCTAGCTTATCCGTGGCTTAAACAATGAAGGCATTTATTATTTCACAAGAAATATGAGTATAGGGCCTTTCCAGGTTTAGTCATGTCACCAATAACTGCAGTATTTCTAGCTTTCTGCTCTATCATCCTCAATGAGCTGGTGACATCTTCCCTCAGGAACACAAGATATAGCAGCTCTAAGTATCATGTCCTTATATGACTCTGTCTTAAGGCAGGAAAGGGGGGTTTCCTCCTACATCTCTTGTTATCAGGAGAAAAACCTTTCCTTGAAGCGCCCTAGCAGACTTCCCCCTTCTATCTCACTAGCTCTTGCCTAAACCAGTCACTGGAGGGAGGGAGTTAAATGACCATGGATGGTTTGGACGAAACTATCCCTATCCCTAGGTCTGGGAAAAAGCCATCTTCTTTGAACGAGTGGAAGGGTGAATACTTAAATAAAATCAGGACCTTGCCAGTAAAGAATTGTGGCAGGGGCAGAGACAGGCAAGACTGCTGAGAAGCTCTGCCACCGCCTACACTAGTATGTCCTTCACTTTACAGCCAACCCAGCTACTTCTCACCACCGCCTGCTACCATCCCCTTATTCCTAGATGCCTTCAGCAGCCTCTGAACCAGCTTCCTGCTTCTAGGCTTACAACTCTAATGCATTCTCCACACAGCAGCTGCAGTCATCTCTGAAACACAAGCAAGGCGATGATGCTTGCCTCAAACCCTCCTGTTACACTTATATAAAAGCCATTCTTCTTCCAACGCCCCTTCGCCTCTATGATCTCATCTTGTACAGCTCTCTCCTTTCCTCACTCTGGGTTTTTGGACACACTGGGGTGGTTCCCACCTATGAATGTTTACACTTGCTATTCTGTCTGTCTGGAGCACTGTTTTCCAGATCTTGCCTGGCTGACTCTTCACCATTTAGTCCTCAGTTCAAATATCACCTTCTTAGAGAGTGGCTTCTTCTCTGTTCAGTCTAAAATAGCAGGCCCTGGGCTGGGCACAGTGGATCACGCCTGTAATCCCAACACTTTGGGAGGCCGAGGAGGGCAGATCACGAGGTCAGGAGATCAAGACCAACCTGGCCAACATGGTAAAACCCCATCTCTACTAAAAATACAAAAAATTATCCGGGTGTGGTGGCATGCGCCTGTATTCCCAGCTACTCAGGAGGCTGAGGCAGGAGAATCGCTTGAACCTGGGAGGCAAAGGTTGCAGTAAGCCAAGATCGTGCCACTGCACTCCAGCCTGGGTGACAGAGAACAAAAACAAAAACAAAACAGCCCCAGCATATCTTTCTGACTCATTATCCTATGTTGTTTTATTCACATGCTTATTGCTATCTGAAATGTTCTTGTTTGTTTATTGTCTGTCTTGCCCAATGGATGTGCACACGGGAATGTTCTAGACAGGATGGAGTAGGACCGCACTAGATTTCATCACACTACCCAGAATACATGGAATTGAAAACTGATACATTGTTTTTTTCTGGAATTGTCCCTTTAATATTTTCAGACCGTGGTTGACCACAGGCAATGGAAACTGCAGAAAGTGAAGCTTCGGCTAAGGGGGCGGGATGGGGGTGCTACTGTGGTGGTGTTTCCAGGTGACATGAGCGCCCATTTGAGGCCAGTGGCCATGTGTTCAAAACATCAGTCAGCATGGTTCTGGATTTTTCCTTTTTCTTCTTTCTTTCTTTCTTTCTTTCTTTCTTTCTTTCTTTCTTTCTTTCTTTCTTTCTTTTTTTCTGTCGCTCAGGCTGGAGTGCAATGGCGCGATCTCGGCTCACTGCAACCTCCGCCTCCTGGGTTCAAGTGATTCTCCTGCCTCGGCCTCCCGAGTAGCTGAGATTACAGGTGCCTGCCACCATGCCTGGCTAATGTTTTGTATTTTTAGTAGAGATTAGATTTCACCATGTTGGCCAGGCTGGTCTCAAATTCCTGACCTTGTGATCTGCCTGCCTCAGCCTCCTAAAGTGCTAGGATTACAGGTGTGAGCCACTGCACCCAGCCCAGTTCTGGATTTCTCTATGGCCACTGTTTAGCTGGGTGAGTGCAGACACAGAGCTGGGGACAAAATAAATTTAACCAGCGTTCTGGTTTAGTCAAACAAGGATGCTGAAGGTAGCAGGAGGCAAGAGAGTTGAGGGATACATAAGGGAGTGACCCTGGCTGGCTATGGAACTGAAGACTGGGAGGAAGGAGATAAAGGCCGAGGAGGGGCTGCTGTGGACACTCTGCCATGTGGAAAGAGGGAAAGCAGACCCCAAGTCCCAGATGAATCTTAATTCCACCACTAATTAACCCCCACATGACCACAGGCAGGACACTAGGGCCTTCAATTTTCTTTTCTTCATCCTGGGAAAGGGCGGCCTTGCCTTGCTTACCTCAGAGTTGTTGAGGGACTCAAAAGAGATATGGGGAGAAGGTGCCTTAAGAAGCTAATGCAGGCTGGGCACAGTGGCTCACGCCTGTGATCCTAGCACTTTGGGACGCCGAGGCAGGCAGATCACCTGAGGCCAGGAGTTCGAGACCAGCCTGACCAACATAGTGAAACCCTGTCTCTACCAAAAATATAAAATTTAGCCAGGCCTGGTGGTGGGCATCTATAATCCCAGCTACTCAGGAGGCTGAGGCAGGAGAATCGCTTGAACCTGGGAGGCAGAGATCGCAGTGAGCTGAGATTGCACCACTGCACTCCAGCCTGGGCAACAGAGCAAGACTCCATCTCAAATAAATAAATAGCAGAATACAAACGCTAGAGACTAGCCCTTTATCTTTATCTTTTCTTTTCTTTCTTTCTTTCTTTCTTTTTTTTTTTTTTGAGACAGTTTTGCTGTTTTTGCCCAGGCTGTTAGTGCAATGGTGCCATCTCGGCTCACTGCAACCTCCAACTCCCTGGTTCAAGCAATTCTCCTGCCTCAGCCTCCAGAGCAGCTGGGATTACAGGCATGTGCCAACAAACCTGGCTAATATTTTGTATTTTTAGTTGAGACAGGGTTTCTCCATGTTGGTCAGGCTGGTCTCAAACTCCCAACTTCAGGTGATCTGCCCACCTCAGCCTCCCAGAGTGCTGGGATTACAGGCATGAGCCACTGCGCGTGGTGAGACTAGCTTTTTTATTTAAGAATTTTGTCTAAGACCATTGGGAGACTCTTTTTGTGGGGAATGTAAGGCCAGGCTAGAGCAGCAGTGACTTGCCATGGGCTAGGAGGAGACATTTAGGAAGAGCCTCGAGGTCCTGCTCATCCTCTTGCTTTGCCCTTAGAGAGCAGCAGCCATTCTGGACTAAGTAGGTAAGAAAGGTTACCCTGTTTGGACCTCACAATACTACCTCTCCCCATTCTCCAGTTGAGAACACACAGAAAAAAAGAAGTTAAGTGCTAGCAGGTATTAGAAGTGGGGTTAAAACCAAGCTCTAGGTTGCTTGTTCTATGATATTCTGAGGATGTCCTGAGGCTTGATCTCTTGGCTGAGGAGTCATTATTTCTGGATGATTGCAGACATCTTCTTAGTCCCCTATTTGACTGACAGCCCTCACCAACCCTAGGTCACAGGAGTATGGGGTTAGATGGATGGGGTTGGTGCTGGAGCCTTGATTTCTAAATCCTCTCCCACCTGTGAAGTACAGGCTGTGCCACTAGGAAATGGGATTGCATGACTGACAACAGATACCATGTACCCAGGGGCCTGGATACCTATGTGGAGTTACTAGCCCTGGCCCCTCCTCTGCCCACCCCAGCTAGCTCCCCTGTTTGGGCGCAGGCCCAGTGTTTGCCTGGTGCTCCTTGACCAAGTCAACAGGCCTGCCCACCCGGGCTGTTTCTAACAACATTCACCTGCTGAGAGCCACTCAGAGAGTATAAGGAGGCCGGCTGCCTGCTGCAGGTCTCACACAGATCCATCCCTGCTCAGTATCCTACAGTAGACAGACAAACAGGACCCCAGCCAGCCCCTGTCCAGGCAGCATGGTGAGCAGAAGGGGCCTGGTGGAGGGTAGGGGGCTGAGCATGCAAGTGAGGGTCCCAGTGGGCCCAAGTTATCTGGCATGAAGCTATCTTGAGAGTCCTGATGTTGATGGGGCTACAGTATGTGGTGAGGTAGGGAGAGGGAAAGAGACTTTCAGATGTGGCTGTGGCCCCCAAATGTGCAGATGTGGGGGGCATCACAGAGGGTAGGGAAGGAAAGGTCGATGGTAACCAGGATGTGGGGCTGAGCCTAGGCACAGAAGCAGGGCTGCTGAGAGGGTCTGAACTTAGGGGTGGGGAGTGTCAGGGAAGCAGGACTTGAGCAGAAAGTGTAGGCGTTTTCCTCTGCTGGCTGAGAATCTCCAGACCCTTGGTCTTGCCACAGGTTCACTGTTGGGCTCTGGTCCCACCTTCCCACCACAGGGAGACATCCTCCACAGAAGCTTCTCCCCTCTGGTTCCTCCCTCCACCCTGCCCATCTGCTGTGCCTTTGTCTGACCTCTCTTGTTAGTTACAGATCAGTGGGGAGAGGAAGGAGGAGGGAAAGGGGAGTGCTTCCATCTGTCAAGAGCTGGCTGTGCCTGGGGCTCACATATTTTTTACCCACCTTCCTACCAGGCAGGATAGAAGAACAGCTAAGAGCATGGTTGGTGCCAGGCTGTCCCTGCTCTAAACATTCTTGGTTTTGCTCATGACCTTGAGCAAGCTACTTGACTCCTCTGAGGGTCAGTTTCCTCATCTATAAATTGGGGGCAATAAAACTACCTACCTAAGGTGTATGTGGTAAAGATTAAATGAGATAATGTATGTAAAGTGCCACCTTCACCTGGCACCTAATTAGTGCTTAACAAGTAGAACTAAGCAATGTAACAACACAGCCTGCTGGGTATGAGATTCTTCTCTTTCTAGTCATGAAAAAGGTGCTAGGGAAGCTGAAGTGAAATGACTTACACTGGGTCACAGAGAGACGGGGCTTTGAGGCCAGGTCTGTGTGACTCCAGAGACTGAGTTCTTTGCCCCATACCTGCTGTCCCACAGTGTGAGGCCTCATTCCTGGAGAGGCCAGAGACACCTTCCATGGGCTAGTAGTTCTGGGGGCCAGGACAATATCTGGATCTGTGGACGGCGTGGGCTGGGCAGGCTCAGAGGTGTAGCACCAGGCAGGTGTAGCACCAGGCAGGTGATTGGTGAGCCAAAGCAGGCTCGGGACTGGACCCACCTGGGATTTCTCCAGTCCTTGAGGTCTCAGCTCAACTCATTACTTTCTTTTTTTTTTAGACGGAGTCTCACTGTGTTGCCCAGGCTGGAGTGCAGCCGTGCAATCTCGGCTCACTGCCACCTCCGCCTTCGCCTTCTGATTTCAAGCAATTCTCCTGTCTCAGCCTCCTGAGTAGCTGGGATTACAATTATGAACTATTTTTGTATTTTTAGTGGAGAGGAAGTTTCACCATGTTGGCCAGGCAGGTCTCGAACTCCTGACCTCAAGTGACCCACACACCTCGGCCTCCCAAAGTGCTGGGATTACAGGTGTGAGCCACTGTACCTGGCCTCAACTCATCAGTGATTGGGGGTGGGATATTGGAAAGGGAACCCTAGTGTGTGTTAGGCAGGGGGCCAGGCACTGCATGCATTCTTTCCTTTAATCCTCATAGTTTTTCTAGGAGAGGGCTCTTATTATTGTCCACATTTCAAAAGGAGACCAAAGAGGTTAAAGACTTTTGCTCAAGACAAGTAGAGAAGTAATGGGGCTGGAATAAAGATTATTTATGGATGAATCCCAGTCATCTAAAAATCATAAAAAGTCAGGCCCTTGTGTTATATAAAAATAGTCAGTGAAGTGTTACATTTATGGAGAAGTCACCCTAATTAAACAATTAAGAAATATTCCAGGAATGCAAAAAGGTATAAAGAATAATGTGATAGGCTGGGCACAGTGGCTCATGCCTGTAATCCCAGCACTTTTGGGAGGCCAAGGCAGGTAGACTGCTTGCCCCAGGAATTTAAGACCTGCCTGGGTAAGATGGGGAGACCTGTCTCTACAAAAAAATTAAAAACTTAGCCAGGCATGGTGGTGCATGCTTGTAGTCCCAGCTACTCAGGAGGCTGAGACAGGAGGATCCCTTGAGCCCAGGAGTCCAATGCTGCTACAGTGAGCTGTGATCACATTGCTGTACTCCAGCCTGGGCAACAAATTGAGATTCTGTCTCAAAAAAAAAAAAAAAAAAAAAGAAAAGAATAATGTGATGAACAGCAGCTATCAAGCTTACAAAATAGAATCTGTCTCCAATTGCATCTACCTGCCTCCCCTGCCAGAGAGCACCATTATTCCAGATTTAAAGTTAATGTTCTCCTGTGCTTTATCTTTGGACTATTTTCCCTTGCTTCCCTCACCAGCAGACACAGGTGGGTTGGTTATCTTGCTCTTCCAGATCCATTCGATCCCTTCAATGTTCCTCACCGAGACAGGCACTGAGCAAGACTCTGTAATCTCAGAACTTCCCACATCTTCTGCTTCCTCCAAGGATTTTGGCCCGGACCCTAGAGCCAATGCCTGTTGCTCCTCAATGCCACCAGTAAATGCTTAGACACAGGAGGTGAGGCAAGCAGAGCAGAGTCCAGCAACCTTGGCCCTCAGCCAGCAAGCCATTCAAGGAAGGCAGGCAGGAGCCATGTTCAGGCATGATATGTTTCCCTCTGCCAAGGCTGTTCTCTGCCCTTTGCCCACTCAGTGTGAGTGCATCTCAGTCCACGTGGGGCAGGCTGGTGTGCAGATTGGCAACGCCTGCTGGGAGCTCTACTGCCTGGAACATGGGATTCAGCCTGATGGGCAGATGCCCAGTGACAAGATCATCAGGGGAGGGGATGACACCTTCTACACCTTTTTTAGTGAAACCGGGGCTGGGAAACAGGTGCTCCAGGTAGTGTTTGTGGATCTGGACCCCGCCATGATCATTGAGTGATGATCAGTCCCAGCCATGACCTTGTCCCTGGGTACCACAGCAAGTCTTACTCTGTAACTGCAGACCACTGGAGTTTGTGGTATAGCTTCCCAGTTGCGGCAGCCAATTAGAACTCCAGATGTACTGAATCATCATGTTACTCAGCTCCTTAGTCTGTAGGCCACTCCAGATCCCTTTCTGTGGGAAGTAGAAAAGTTCCTTTTTAAAGTTTCGTTTCTTGTTAAATCCTAAGTGTGCTAATAACTTTGTTAAGCCCTATACTATGTAGCTATTAGATATGCCATGCTTACAGGCATGTAGTACATTCTATGTCCTTGTACTTTAACCAAGATATCTATGCTGGACATGCTCACAGGCAGGTCCCAGCTCTCCATTGCTTTTACCTGTTTAGGAAAGTTTTGCCAATCGGGTTTTAGTTTAGATTGTGAGGTCTGGCTCCATCCAATAGAGATCAGACACAGATGTAAGGACGACCCCGAATGCGTAAAAGATAAATTTGTGTGTTTTTCTTTGTTCTTTGTACTCTTATGGCAAGATGGCTAGTGAGAGTACCCTTCCTGCAGTCTAGGAAGTAAAAATTGTGTTGCTGAAAGATCCTTTGTCTCAGTGCTAATTTCTCTTTGCAGCACCAAGCATCTATTTTCAACATCTATTTCTAATACTTCCCTTATTGAAAAACACATCCAAGCAGCACACATACATCCAAGCAGGTAATAGCAGCAGCCTGAATGCAGAACCTGGGACCTGGTGACCCCACTCCCTTGGGGTACCCTGGAGCTCCAGCAGCTGGATCTCAAAGGGAGGTGGGGCCCAAAACTCTGCCCATTGCAGATGAAGTTCACACAGGCACATACTGCCGGCTCTTCCATCGAGAGCAGCTCATCACAGGCAAGGAAGATTCTGCCAATAACAATACCCAGGGTCACTACACCACTGGGAAGGAGCTCATCGTCCCGGCACTGGACCGGATTCGGAAGCCAGTGAGGAAAGGGCTGAGGGCTGGGGCAGGGGGGATGAATCTGGATTCCTGTTGTGAGGTAGTCTGGAGACCAGACTGGGGAAAGACAGCTTCAGCCTCTGGGAAAGACACAAAAGGATCAGAACCATTGAGGAGAGACCCTGCACTCTGATCGGGAGGACAACTGTAGGTTCCAGTCTGGAGCTGGTGTCTCCTGTATCTCTGAAGTGGCTGGTCTGGTGCTAGGCACAGTGTCCATTAAGGCTAACTTGTTGATGGGCTGCCTGGCCAAGTTGTGGGGGTCCACAAGCATTCCCAGAATACCACCTTGTGTTACAAGAATGCGGGCAGAAGTTCCTGTGCAAACCAGGGATTCAAAGAATGTCAGCGAAGGCTCTGTGATTGGCTTTGGCTTCTACGAAGGATGGGGATGAGGTTCCTGCATTGTTGATCTTAGTAGAGAAGCCCTCCAGAAATATCCAAAGTTAAATCAGGGGAGCATGTGTATGATGGTGGTGGGGGGCGGGGGTTGAAAAGTTATGATGATGAAAAGATGAGGAAGCCCTGGAGTCCTGTTTACTGGTCAGCCTAGACAGCCAACTCCACCTGCATTCACACCCCTCTTTCTCAGCATATGAGAGACCTGCGTGTTAAGGACCTCAGGAGATTTCAGAGGAAGAGGGACAGGGAGAAGAAAAGCATCCTCACAGGGAAGATCCTCCCTATGAGGATCTCTTTTGTGCTCTTGGAAAAGTCTTCCAAGGATTTCATGAAACTTTTGGATATTTAAAACAGCACAAGTTGTTTCTTTCCTGTCTGTCAGCTGTGTTCCATGCCCCACATTTCTCCTGCCCTTCAGGGCTTCCTGGTGTTCCACAGCTTTGGCGGGGGCACTGGCTCTGGCTTCACCTCACTCCTGATGGAGCGGCTCTCTGTTGACTATGGCAAGAAATCCAAGCTGGAATTCTCCATCTACCCAGCACCCCAGGTGTC
>CAUYLG010074095.1:0-30490 GCA_963573385.1 Cacajao melanocephalus
TTGCAGACAGGGCAGCGGCCAGTTGTGCAGCTCCTACTGCATTTGTCTCCGAAACTTGGTCGGGTGTGAGTCTGGCTCCATAACCCATTTTTAGACTGCATTCTAGCCTGGGCAATAGAACAAGAATCTCGTTCTCTCTCCCTCTTTCTCTTCCTCTTTCTTTCTCTCTTACATTCTTTTTTTTTTCTTTCACTCCCACTTTCTTTCCTCTCTTTTTCTTTCTTTCAAAAATAAATAAATAAATAAATAAATAAATAAATAAATAAATAAATGTGGTGAGAGAAATCCACGGCTTCCCCTTATCCTCACAGGTTCTAGTTTTCCTTGCTCCACCCTTGCCCCTGATTTATGGCCAACTGCCCACCCCACTGACTTCACGCAGAGCACCAGGTACCGAGTCAAGACTTACACAGGCTGCTGGCTCCAACGCCCAGAGCAGAATTTGACTGCTTGAGGTCTAATTCTTTCAGATCACTCAGAGTGGGCCCGCTTCCCTGATCAAACCCCAATAGATACAATTAGTTAAATAAATTATAAGGATTATATAGCCATCAAAAATAATGAGGTAGATTTATACATGGACATAAAGCAATGCACAAGATTATATTAAGTGAAAAAATGAGGTTCAGAAAAATGTATGTGGCATGCTACTTTCTGGGTAATAAGTGAAAAAATGCACACACATACACTGAACAGGAATCTGTTGTATGCCTGCTGGTTATAGGCTATCGCTGGAAGGACGTAAAACCTGGTTCTTCTCCACTGGGTACCGGACCTGGGAATGAGGGGGAGGATGGCACCGCGTTGCACATCTTTTGTGCTGTTTTTTCCCCTGCACTTTCATTAAATTTTAAAATAATAATAGTGACATTTTTTAAGTGAAATAACACTGAAATCCCCTGGCACAATCTCCTGAGCATCAGTGGGGCTCAGTGTGCCTCAGCTTCCTTTGTGTCCCTACCTCGCCGCCTACACCGGGTCATCCCGTGCTTCTAGCCTCCACGGGACAAGATGATGCCGTGAGCCAGGGTATGGACACAATGAATAGCACAGGCCAGGTAATGAGTGGGTGTTCATCGGTTGCAGTCGGTCTGAGAGCTAAGGACACAGCTAAGGGAAGAGCATTGTTGGACACGAGTCTAGTTGTTGGAGTGGAAAGTAAAGAGATATTCAATAGTTTGCTCTTGAAGGAAAAAAAGGAGAATCTCAAAAGTATACAAAGGGTGGAGGGTAAAAGGAAATACTTCCTATGGCTGTCAGCCTTCTATATTTACTTATGTTAAAGGAACATGTTACTGGAAAAGGGGAGAGTATGTACTCGCACCATCAGAAAATTTGGAATACCCATAATGGCATAAGGATCTCAAAAGCTTGGCCGGGCGCAGTGACTCACGCCTGTAATCCCAGCACTTTGGGAGGCTGAGGCAGGTGGATCACCTGAGGTCAGGAGTTCAAGACCAGCCTGGCCAACATGGGGAAACCCCTGTCTCTACTGAAAATACAAAAATTAGCTTGGTGTGGTGGCACACACCTGTAGTCTGAGCTACCCAGGAGGCTGAGGCAAGAGAATCTCTTGAACCCAAGAAGCAGTTATCCGAGATTGTGCCAATGCACTCCAGCCTGGGTAACAGAGCAAGACTCCATCTCAAAAAAAAAAAATCTCAAAAGCTGAATTCTGTTTTATTTATAACTAAAACATTTAAGATGTAGGTGTGTATATGTAATACGAGTGTATGTCTGTACACTGGAGCTTTAGGAATGCTTTTTTGTTTAATTTATAAGAATAAAAAGAGTTTCCTCTGAAGTCACAGTGAGGAAGATATGCAATCTGGTTTAATGTATTCTGGCAAAAAATATTTATGGCAGATTATAAATTTTATAAAATAGTCATACACAAATATAAGATATTCTGGTAAAAAAAAATGAAACTTAAAAAAGCTCGTTGCCTTGAACAAGGCGTATTTTGGGTTTAGCCGGTTGTAGGAATAAAAGTCATATATTACAGCCTTAGGCAGAGAAAACTCAGCTCTGCCCTCCTACACACTTACAGCAAGGGAAGCTCACCCACCCTTTCAAGTCACTTCCTCCAAGCTTCTCCAGTGGGATTTCAGCAACAGGACCTCCCTGCACAAGAGCCAGCCCTCCTCCGCCTCTTCCTGTAGTGCTCCCACCCCTTACAACTAGCGTGGAATTATATTCAAAGGGAAATAATAGGGCAGATGAACTCCAAAGGCTGCACGAGAAAGAAGGAAGGCCAGATCTGAGAAAGAGAAGAGCTTTGCCACAGATGTGAATTCACGGTGGGCAACGTCACTAGAGATCATGAGGACCCACCCCACGGGCTCCCGTGTGCTCCCAAGCCATCCCCTCCAGCCTGTCCTCCACTGTAGCTGTCAACAGAAGCAATGCGAATAACAGAGAAGAGTCATATTTTCAAAATGAAGTGACCAGGCAGGGTGGCTCACACCTGTACTCCCAGCACTTTGGGAGGCCGAGGCAGGAGGATCACTTGAGGCCGGGAGTTCGAGACCAGCCTGGCCAACATGGTGAAACCCCACCTCTGCTAAAAATACAAAATTAGCAGGTGTGGTGGCACACGCCTATAATCCCAGCTACTCAGGTGGCTGAGGCAGGAGAATCACCTGATCCCGGGAGGTGGAGGTTGCAGTGAGCAGAGTTCACACCACTGCGCTCCAGCTGACAGAACAAAACTCCATCTCAAAAAAATAATAATAAAATAAAATAAAATACAATGAAGCAAAAAGCTTCAAAGTCCTATGCGGTCATAGCTTTTCTCTGTAAGAGCAAAAGGCACCATGGCCTTCATTCCTGGACATCTGCTCAGAACTGCACGTCGCGTCCATGATGGAGTCAGCGCACTCACCAGGCTCACTTGCACAGACTACAAAAGCACTTCGAGCCCAAAACAAAGCTTGCCCTTCATAATCATAATCCCTCCAGAGACGTTCGGGGTTTTTCTGTGCTGATTATTCCCAGCAAATCAGACATCAAGCTTTCTAGAGGGAGGTTTCCTTTCTTTCATAAACCAATTAGTCAGAGAGCATTTGAGGAAAGGGCAAGGCAGCTGAGAGGAGGCAGTGTCTGCCCTGCTGCGAGGAGAGTTATCTTTCAGCACTCAGGAGCATCCCAATTATCATTACCAGGCATTCATAGACCACCTTGCCTCCCCAATCAGCTTGTAAATGATTTTACAAATGGATTAGAAACAGCATCGATAGGGATCACTTCACACAGCATCAAAGCATACCGTCTCCTCAAGGAAAAACGTGGGGACTTGGGTATAAATCAGGATAACATTATGCTAAAGCTTAAGACCAACCATGAAGAATGACTTGTTTGCAAAGCCACAGGGAATATTAGGTAACCAAAGGACACGTCCTGCCCCTGGTGACAAGGTCAGTGCTGCCTGGTTGGTGGAGGTCTGAGGTTAATGCACCTGGCATCCAGATGGCAGTGCTGCCCGAGGGACCAACGGGCAGCCTCTTTGACTACTGGAGGGAAACAGATAAAGCTACAGCCAGGGCTTCGTGGTGTTCCTGAGTCTCACCAGCAATGCAGCACCAGCCTCTGGACCCTGAGCCTGGACGACACAAGCCACTGGCCTACTGATGCTCACACGTCCATCAGAACCCAGGCGTTCTGCATCCCAGTGTCCTGCTCTGCAAAGTCAACATTGGTGCTTTGCTGCAGAACCAAACAACAGGAACCAGTTTGCTTTTGTGCAAACCCTTGTAAAGCACATAGGCGCACAGCTGCCTCACTCAGACGCCCATCAGCTGCAACTTTGAAAGTGTTTGCTGTTCCTCTTAGAGCTGCCCATTCTGTTACCATTAGGAGATGCTCTGCTGAGCCTGGCTGTTCCCTGTGAGTCCCACTGAAGACGCGTGCAGTGCTGGAGAAGCACCAGCCATCTCTGTCCACCTTGCTTTGTTATAAAGGCAGAGTATTAATGTACTTTATATAGTTTGAGCCTATTAGAAGTGAATTTCCTCAGGCAAGTTATGAGCAACACCAATTTTTAAATGGGAATTGTACTTGGTATTTACTATATGGAGATGTGGGCCTTTCCTCCATGGCATTTGCTGAATTTTGTAGCAAACCCTGTAGTTTCTCAAAACGTGTCTACAATGACAGCGATGGCTTGTGACACACACACAAAGTAAACATGTATTTTAGAAAATATTGACAGCTTCAAAGGTAGCTGATTTCCTACACAGGAACTAGTGAAAGAGAATGCAGTGTTTGTTAAAGGCGGCACACACAGACTCTGGGTAATGCTTCTCACTCAGTCTATTTTGGAGAAGGCCTCAGATTCTGCGTTTCTTTTTCTTTTTTTGTTTTCTTTTTTTTTTTTTTTTGTTTGTTTGAGAAAGTGTATTGCTCTGTCGCCCAGTCTGGAGTGCAGTGGCGCAATCTTGGCTCACTGCAACCTCCACCTCTCAGGTTCAAGCAAAGCAATTCTCCTGCCTCAGCCTCCTGGGTAGCTGGGATTATAGGCATGCGCCACCACGCTCAGCTAATTTTTTTGTTTTTTTAGTAGAGAAAAGGACTCACCATGTTGGTCAGGCTGGTCTCGAACTCCTGACCTCATGATCCGCCTGCCTCAGCCTCCCACAGTGCTGGGATTACAGGTGTGAGCCACTGCAGGGCCCCAGATTCTGCATTTCTAATAAGCACCAAGGTGCCACTGGTGCTGTAGGCCCGGGGACCACACTTGCAGTGGCTAACGCTGGAAGGTTATTTGTGCCCTTCAAGTCCTAAGTCTGAGGGATTTTTCTCAGTCAGCGCGCTGCATGGATATCATGCTGGCCAGAATTCCTGACAGTTCCTGGTCAAGTATAATTGGAGCAGAACTACTCCAGGACAGCTCGCTGCTTGGCGGCACAGCAAAAGGCTGACACCAGAGTGTGAACTCATGAGAAACAAAGGCATCCAGTTGTCCAGAAACAAAAGTCTCCATACCCCCCTATTCTGCATTGGTCATTTCACCTCACTCCAAACAGAAGGCAAAGTTAGAATTTTCTGTTAAGCCCAAAGCCAATTCTGCTGACTTTAGAGACAACTGAAAAACAAAAGCAAAGGCAGCCAGGTGCTGGAGCCAGCTGCAGTGGCAGCATCATCCTTCAGAGAGCCCACAGGAAGCTGAGCAGGGCTCTGGGGCCAGGGAGACCCCAGCATGTGCAGAGGAGGTGCAGGTGTTCGCAGGCTCATGAGGAGGGGAGAGGGACTGGGGCAAGGACGGCCACCAGGACTCCATCTGGGAAAGCAGAGCACACTGCATGGTGGGAGTGTCAGCCCAGGCTTTCGCAGGATGGCATTCTGCAGGAGCATTCAAGCAAGTTTTGTATAGAAGGAACAGAAAAGGGAAGAAACGGAAGCAGCCGCAAATAGGAAACTCTGAGAAGCCCCAACATCGAGTGGAAGGACCCTTGCTTCCCAGGTTGTTCCTCAAACACGATTTCATGACTATGGCCTATGCTGGTGAAAGAATGTGGTGTTCAAGTCTGAAGTGAGCCATTTCAGCTATGATCAAGTTATTCAAGCAGTTGGGGGGATTTCAAGAGATGCAGTAACAATCTGCAGACTCCATACACAGAGCTTAGTGAAGTGGGAGATGGCAATTAACTCATTTTTTTTACTCCGTATTATTTAAGCATCTTCCAGGTGTGAGATGTTGGATGTTGTGCTAAATGCTGAGGAAGAAATGAAGATGTGAGCTCCTCGAAGATGACCACATGACTTTGCTCTGTTTCCCCAATGTATAGTATACACTGCAGAACACAATGGGATCAACATGTATTTGCCAAATGGATAAAAGAGCGGTGAACATTGCTTACTTCGTGCCAGATGCTGTACTAAAATGCTTCACATGCAATGTCCAAGGGAAAAGAAAAAGATTAATACACAGGCAACAGTCATTCTTCCTAGGGATTCTGAACTGAGTAGTCAGGGCTCATTAAGAAATCTCCTACAAAGATTTTTTTCAGCTAGAAGAGAGTATGAAGGATGGCATGGGCTTTGCAGATAGGAATGAAAGAGATTTCCTTTCCAGGGAGCTTCCTGGACATCCTTACAAGAGGATTTTCCTCAGTTGCTGCTCTAGAAGGTGTGCTTTAGGTGTCTGTTTGGGTAGATGAGCACCACATCTCCTTAGAAGCCAAGTGCATAAAGAACGGTGTTTCTGCCATTTGAAGAAATTCTACTATTTGGTAAAAGACAAAATTGTACATAACTTACATTTCTAACAGGTCTGGGTAGCTTAAGAGGTTATGATGACCTTCCTTTCCAAAAAAAAAAACAAGAAAAAAAATGCATGTATGTTCAAGCTTGTGTGTTAAACCTCTTAAACAAGAAGCCAACTCATATACATGACATCCAGAAATAAGAACCAAAATTAGTTCTCCCTGAAGCTGCAACTTTAAGGTAGAGCTTGTTACGATTTTCCTCCTTGGCTTTGCCACCCTATCATAGAAGCCTTTTACTGATTCATACGTCACCAAGAAGTGTCAGAGAATGACTTGTTTACCGCCCCACAAGCTCCTAGCACTACCTGTGTCCAAGAACTCAACAAGAGAACTAAACAGCCACATAGTTTATATGCAAGAATGAAATTAGCCTCAATTATTTTCTTAATGGGGAGGAAAAAGCTCTCTCCTGCTGTAGCAAACCAAAGTGTGGGTGATAAACAGCTTTTCTTCCACAATATACATTGCTTAAATTCAAAGTTGTTTTGTGCTAGCCCAAGATTCCCTTAGAGGAATTCTGTACTTTTGCAGCAAATACCATTTGCATTTGCTCACTGAGTCACTATCAAGTTTCCTGCTGGAAAGCTTCAAAAGATGCTTGCATGGCGCAGGAGCTAATGACTGCTCTCCTCAGGAGTCTTTGCTCAAAAATGTTTTTCCTACAATGACTTGCAAAAGCTCACAGCCTACCTCTTGGAAAAGTCTCAAATGTGATAATTAGAGCAATAGGCATTCTCCTATGAAGAGGAGGTGTATGCGTCTCAGTGATCAGTGTTCCAAATTCTTGGATTTTATTATGCAAAATACAATGCTGTCATGGGAAAACACTTAGCTTCCTGACACAAGGCCTAGCTGGAATTTAAGGAGGAAATAAAACAGCTTCCTAAATTAAGCATGCCAAGTCTAGAACTCAGGTCTTTCACGCTAACAGCTCATTATGTTTTGGTGAAAAGAACAGCACAATGTGGTAAAAGAGCATTCATTTAGCATTCAGAGATCAGAGTTTAAAGTTATTCTATGCTCTCTCATTTTCCAGCATTATATCAGAAAGTCATCTGACGTCGCTGAGCCTCTGTAACTTCAACTGTACAATGGTCATAATAGTATTTATAGTATCTATTTTGCTGAGAGAATTAAATGAGATATAAAAGTTTCTTAAGCGGTGTAGTCTTAGAGAAGTTCCCTTTGCTCTTAACTTGCCATTTACGAGCAAAGTTCCCTTTGCTCTTAAAAATAATCATTTTTAACTCTGACAAACAGGAAGGTGAGAATAATGAGGAAGCAATCAAATCAGTCTAGACACAATAAAAGCATAAGAAAAAAACTTTGTCTTTGCCATATGATGTAAACAATGAAGAATGAGAGACAAAAACTGGATAAGATTGTCTTGGAGAGCTGCATGTTTCTCAGTTTGCATGCTTGTTTTTCTTCGGTTGGTTTTTGGGCATTCATTTTGACTTTTTGGAGCTGGAATTATCACAGTTGTGATCTAGGATGAATGTCTCATTTTACCATCTGAAAATTTAAGTTTTATGAGATTAACCCCGAGTAGTCACACATCTCAGATAGTGGCAAAACATGGGATGAAGTTCAGGATTTTGTGATTCTCTTGTAATGTTATTTCTACACTAGCTTTTTCTGCTCACTGACTCCCCTAGGACATGGCTTTGAGAATGTGATTCTATGATCCTTATGAAGTCCTGAATGGATCTGATGTCCTTCCCCTACCACTAACTTATGGTGTGACTTTGGCAATTTTCTTAATGTCTCTGGACAAGCTTTCTCATCAGCTTCCTATTTAGAACAAGTCCCTTAAGTTAATAAAATGAATAAATAAATGAAGCCTTAGATTAGGTTCGGTATGGTCTTGACAGATATTGCTAATCCATTGCAGTACCATCCTGTTGAGATGAGGCTTGAACTCAGAAGCTTTCTCAACACAGATATTGACAGAGCCTATCAATGAGCTATCATGCAAAATGAAACCTATTTGCTATCCCTTTGTTACCAGAAAAGGGTCCCCATCCAGACCCCAAGAGAGGGTTCTTGGACCTCACACAAGAAAGAATTCAGGGCAATTCCACAAAGTGGAAGCAACTTTATTAAGAAAGTAAAGGAATAAAAGAATGGTTCCGTAGGCAGAGCAGCTGCATGGGCTGCTTGACTGAATGTACTTAGTTATTTCGTAATAGACTTACAGTTATTTTGGCATATAACCATATGCCAAACAAGGGGTGGATTATTCATGACTTTTCTGGGAAAGGGGTAGGCAGTTCCTGAAACTGAGGGTTCCTCTTTCTTTTAGTTCATATAGGTAACTTCCTGATGTTGCCATGGTGTTTGTAAACTGTCATGGTGCTGGTGGGAGTGCCTTTTAGCATGCTAATACATTACAATTAGCATATAATGAGAAAGGAGAATAACCAGAGGTCACTTTCATTGTCACCTTGGTTTCGACAGGTTTTGGCTGGCTTCATAACTCCATCCTGTTCTATTAGCAAGGTCTTTGTGAACTGTATGTTGTGCCAGCCTCCTAGTTCAACCTGTGACTAAGAATGCCTAACCTCCTGGGAATTCAGCCCATTAGGTCTCAGCCTTATTTTACCCAGCTCTGATTCAAGATGGAGTCACTCTGGTTCAAATGCCTCTGACACCTTGATTAAATGAGTTCAAATTCTCAAATAATTTAATTTATTCCTATGATTAATATTAGAGAATTAACTCCTGCTAATTTTTTATAGTTTGTTATCTGTCTGTAATCATAGTTTCCTTCGAAGACTACCTTTGCACTGATGGCCGGTGACTGGAGTAACAAGATAATGTAACATACCTCAAATTTTCCAAGTAGTTGTGTTTTCATCTGGGATTCATTTATTCAGGCATAAGAAAACCCCTTTGAATTGGTATAATCCTAAGAGTTAAGGCAAAAGAAACTTTTAATTAGCTTATGCAATGTTATTTGGGGTAAATGTATAATTCCCACCAAGGTTTTTGAAAATGGGTAGTGACTTGAAATTCTTCTAGTAACTTTTCATAATTCCTCAAAGATCTGGCAACCCAAGTTTGGAATCTGCATTCCTAGAAAGTTTTCTAAAACAATGTCATAAAAGAATTTTGAAAAAGAAGAGCTCTACCTGGGTCTGGTAATAAAAGCAGTGGTAGAATTAGGAAGATCAACCACATATGGCTCCATTTCTGATGAATTTGTAAAGCAGTGTCCTGTTGTATTTAGCAGAGTCCTGAAAAACCCAGGTAAATAGTTGTTTCTTTCCCAGACAAGTTGTCCTTTAGCAGATATATGCTACAGTGGAGCTATAACAAATAGACCAAAAGGTGACATCTGAGCCCCGTGTTTTAGCCTTTGGATCTTGAGCCATCAGACAACACTGCCCATCACTTGTCTTTGGGGCCATCATCTGTCACAGCCAGGGGCACTCCTCCTTCCTTGAAGAGTTAGCTCCTGGCTCATTCACTCTCTCTAGCACTGTTCCAACATAGCCCAGTCTCTGTTTTTGACACCTTCTCCAATGATCTTTCCCACACTTCAGCCAATTCCTTCCAATTGCAAAACACCAGATATTTTCATGACTGTAAGTGCAACCCTTCTGCAGTCTAAATTTCAAGGATTCTACCCTCCACTCCCCACCTCCAAGTTTTCCAAATCAGTCTCTACACTGGGGGGCACACCGCTGGTCTGTCAGTTTTTACTAGCAAGGACTTTTAGTCCTATCTTTGCTCTGTATTTCATTCCCCTAGTGCCCTTACTTGTTTTCTTACACAGCTGTAATTTCATAGGAAATTGTTATAATCCCTTGAATCAGTCCTTCAATTTCCTTTCTTTCTAGACGAAATCAAAACCATGGCCAAGTCTAACTGTATACCTACACTCCACCTGCACATCTGCATTTGAACATGGCATGGAAAACAAATACATCAGTAACTTCACGAGCCCTTAGTAATGACTGATGATAACAGTATATGATCTTATCCATTCCATCTCCCACTCTTCCAGATTAATATCTCATAACTTCTTCTCTCTCCTCAAACCTCATTTACCTCACCTCCTCTTCCTTTATCTCTCTTTTTCAATAACCTTAATTCTTATTTTCATGAAAAATAGAAGTCACTAGAGGAGGCCCTCCAAGTGTCCCCACTGTCACTCTCACAGCACCCCAGTCTTCTTCACAGGCACCATGCTACAGTGGCTTAGGGCCTAGACTTCAGCTAAACTGCCTGTGTAAATCCTGCTTCTGCTAGACAAGGAGTCTTAGTACATTAGCGAGTTGTCCTGTGCTTAATTTGTCATTTGTGAAACAGAGATAGACAATAATATTGTCTACTTTGTTGACTAGTTTTTGAGAATGAAAAAGGAGTAATACATGTAAAGCATATAAATAGCCTGGTGCACAATGTACCCCATATGTATTTCCTGCAGTTACACCTTCTGTGCTGCAGACTCTGTCGCCTCTCCTGTTCTTGTAGAACCACCACCACGTCACCACTAGGAAAGGGCAACCCTGCCACCCAAGTACCAGCTCTCATCCCCTCTTGCCTAAGCAAGGCCATCATTCCTTTCTGCTGGATTTTTCCCTAAAGTATACAATATGCTGTTATTTTTTCTATCTCAAAAAAATTCTCTTGATGCCCACATATCCAGCTATTGCACTATATTCTCTTCTGTTTATGGTCAGACTACTTAAACAGCTGCCCACTTCCTATCTTCAATTTGCCTTCTCCAAAATCCCCTCTCCAAGCAGACTTTGGCCCTTGCCACATGATATGGTTTGGCTGTGTCCCCACCCAAACCTCATCTTGAATTGTAATCAGTTCAAGTTCCTGTAATCCCCACACATCATGGGAGACAATCAGTGGGATGTAATTTAATCATAGGGGAAGTTACACTTATGCTGTTCTCATGATAGTGAGTGAGGTCTCATGAGATCTGATGGTTTTACAAGAGGCTTTTCCCCCTTTCACTCTGCAACTCTACTTGCTGCCACCATGTGAAGAAAGATATGTTTGCTTCCCCTTCTGCTATGATTCTAAGTTTCCTGAGGCCTCCCCAGCCCTACAGAACTGTGAGTCAATTAAACCTCTTTCCTTTATAAATTACCCAGTCTTGGGTATGTATTTATTAGCAGTGTGAGAACATACAGTAAATTGGTACCAGTAGAGTGGGGCGTTGCTGTAAAAATACCCTAAAATGTGGAAGCAACTTTGCATCTAAGTAACAGGCAGAAGTTGGAACAGTTTGGAGGGCTCAGAAGAAGATATGAAAATGTGTGAAAGTTTGGAACTTCCTAGAGACTTGTTGAATGGCTTTGACCAAAATGCAGATAGTGATATGGACAACAAAGTCTAGGCTGAGGTGGTCTCAGATAGAGATGAGGAACTTGTTGGAAACTGGAACAAAGGTGACTCCAGAACCCAGAATGGTAGATACACCGACAGCTTACACCGTGCACCTGAAAAAGCCGCAGACACTCAATGCCAGTCTTTAAAAGCAGCCAGGAGAGGAGCTGTACCCTACAAATCCATAGGGGTAAAGCTGCCCAAGGCCTTGGGAGCCCACAACTTACATCACTGTGACCTGGATGTGAGGCATGGGCTCAATGAAATCATTTTAGAACTTTAAAGTTGAATGACTGCCCTATTGGATTCTGGACTTGCATGGGCCTGCGGGTCCTTTGTTTTGGCCAATTTCTCTCATTTGGAATGGGTATATTTAAGCAATGCTTGTATCCCTATTGTATCTAGGAAGTAACTAACTTGTTTTTGATTTTACAGGCTTCTAGGCAGAAGGGACTTGCCTTGTCTCAGATGAGACTTTGGACTTGGACTTTTGAGTTAATGCTGGAATCAGTTAAGACTCTGTGGGACTGTTGGAAGGGCATGATTGTGTTTTGAAATGTGAGGACATGAGATTTGGGAGGGGCCAGGGGTGGAATTACATAGTTTGGCTTAGTGTCCCCACCCACATCTCATCTTGAATTATAGTTCCCATAATCCTTACATGTCATTGGAAAAAACCAATGGAAGGTAATTGAATCATGGGGGCAGTTTCCCCATGCTGTTCTCATAATAGTGAGTGAGTCTTCATGAGATCCAGTGGTTTTCTAAGGGGCTTTTCCCCCTTTCACTCTGATCTTCTCCTTGCTGCCACCATGTGAAGAAAGACATGGTTGCTTCCCTTCCTGCTATGATTGTAAGTTTCCTAAGGCCTCCCCAGCCCTGTGGAACTGTGAGTCAATTAAACCTCTTTCCTTTATAAATTACCCAGTCTCAGGTATGTCTTCATTAGCGGTGTCAGAATGAACGAATACACCACACCACACAAACTCCCTTGTTGAGGACATCATGTTTTTAAAAATATTTTCCTCACTTGGATTTTAGGACACCCCAAACTCTTGCATCTTCTCCTCTCATTGCAATTATTCTTTCTTGAACATATTTTCTAATTCATCCTCATTTTCTTGAACTCAAAATGAGAGATCCCCTGGACTCTGTTCCTGGACTCTCTTCTGTCTACTCTCATTCCCCAGGTGACCTTTTCTAATCTTACGGCTTTAAATACCATTGACCCAGTGTGCCTCCTCAGCTGATATCTTCAGTCTGAACCTCCTTCCAGCCTTCTGAAATCCAGCTGCCTCCATCCTCTATCCTCCTTCTCCATCAAACTCAACACTCCCAAATGAAACTCCTCACTGCCCCTCCAAAGCTACTTCTCCAAGAGTCCTCAGCATTCCTACAAATGGCCGTTCTTTTCTTTCAGGTTCTCAGGCTGCAAATATTAAATCTGACTCATCTCTTTCCCTTTTGTCCTATCTCTTAACCATCAAAACATCCTGCCAGTTTTACTTTCAAAATGCATTTGGAATCTAGCCGATTCTCAGGCCCTCCACGTCTTCCTCTTTAGTCCAAGCCCTCAGCATCCCTTGTTGCACACTGCAGTGTCCCAAGGGCCCTGTGTTTATCCAGGCTCCCTCTCAGTCTGATTCCAGCAGAATTTCTAGGGGCTTATGATCCACTGTCGTTTGGAGGAAGTCCTCTCATGGCTTCTCATATCTCTGAGACCAAAATCCAAGTGACAGTGACACATGGGGCCTCATGACGTCTGCTTTCCACATGCACAGTGCTGCTTCCCCAGCCGCAGTTTCCTTCTCCATTGTCCTTGTGCCATGCTGCTCCTGGGACATCACAGGGACATATCTGTTTCGTGGAAAGTTCTTCCCTGATGCCTGATGTCCACCTGCCTCTCTTCCTCACCTCCTTTAGATGTCTGCCAAAATCCTTTCTTCTCACTGGAGCCTGTCTTGGTCACCAGATCTAAAATGTCACCACTCACCACCTCAATACTCTCTGTTTCCACTCCCTGAGTTATTTTTCCTCTACTCCCTAAGGTATCCAGATGTTCAATCCATTTTCACCTATTTCAGTCACTGTGCATCTCCACCCTAGAATATGAACCAAATGTAGGCCAGAACTTCAATTTGCTTATAGCTGTTGCCCCACCTGTATAGTAAAGGGATTTGGCCCAAAGAAAGGTCCGACCTTAAACCCCAGCACCTAGAGAGTAACCTCGGAACCCTTCTAATTTCTCAAGTGAGAGCAGTGTCTTTAGTATTCACGATAGGCCCAGTCGATCACATCTAATAGTTCAAGCTAACAAGGTGACTCACGGTGGGCCTCTCAGGCACATGATATCTGCTTGACTTCCAAGAGTTCAACCATGTGGAAAATTAATCAATCAATCATGCCTACATAATGAAGCCCATTAAAGACTCTGGAGACCAAAGCTTGGGTGACCTTCCCAGTAGGTGATACTCCATGCATATCATCACACATTGATCTGGGAGGGTCACAAGTCTTGAAAACACCAGAGACTTTCTTAGCTGTTGGAATCTTCCCAGACTCTGTCCTATAAGTATCTATCCTTGGCTGATTTTAATGTACCTGTTTTCTGTAACAAATACTATCATGGGTATAATAGGTTCCCGTGAGTTCTGTGAGTCGGTCTAGTGCTTATCAAAACCGTGAGTGTTTGCAGAGAACCCCAGGCTTGCAGTTGGTGTCAGGAGTGAGGATGTCTTTCTGTGTGCTCTTCCAACTAACTCATGCAGTTGGACCCTAACTCCTTGCAGTTGGGATGAGAAGTCTTGGGTGTACTTGGCCATCTAGGGACTGTGCTCCTAACTTCACAGTTTGACTAATTCTGGGTACAGCACTAAGACCTGTACTTGGCATCCATAAATAGATGTTGGATGAATAAATGGCTGAATACAAAACTATAACCCAAGTTTACATTGTGAAACATTCAAGATAATGACTGTTAAGTTCAGCCTACATTCAGCACATTTTCTCCCTGGTTTCACTGCTTCTCACCTCTAATGGACTTTCAGGAATTGGAAAACAAAAAACAAACATTCACCCTTGTGTGATCTATTCCAAAATATAGCCCTCTGTGAAAATTTGATATATGCAACTAAAAACTGGATTTTTAAAATTGCCATGTTGTAATGAATAACTTTTGGATTGAGCAGTTTCAGGTATAAAATTATTGACATGTGCTAAATGTGGAATAGAATAGACCTAACAAGATTTTAATTCATTTTATTTTTATGGATTTAGGGGCACAAGTACAGTTGTGCTATTTGGATGTATTTCATAGGGGTGATATGGGCTTTTAGTATGCCCATCCACCAGATGGTGTACACTGTGCCCAATAGGTGGTATTTCGTCCTGCACCCATCACTCCCAGCTTTTGGGGTCTCCAATGTCTATTATTCCACTCAGTATGTCTGTGTGTACCCATCATTCAGCTCCCACCTACAAGTAAGAACACGTGCTTTTTATTTCCTCTTTCTGAGTCCTTTTACCAAGGATAACGCCCTCCAGTTCCACCCAATTTCTGAAAAGACATGATTTCATTCTTTTTTATGGCTGAGTGGTATTCCATGGTATATTTACACTACATAATGGATAACTGGATTGTTTTATCCAGTCATCCATTGATGGGCACTGAGGTTGACCGCACAACTTTACTAATGTGAATAGTGCTGCAATAAACATATGAGTGCAGGTATCTTTTTATATCACTATTTATTTTCCTTTGGTTAAATATCCAGTAATGAGATTGCTGGGTCAAAGGGCAGTTCTATTTTTAGGTCTTTGAAAAAACTACATACTGTTTTCCACAGAGGTTGTACTAATTTATATTCCTACCAACAGTGTATAAGTGTTGCCTTTTCTCTGCACCCTTACCAACAGCTGTTCCTAGTTGACTTTGTAATAATAGCTATTCTGACTGGTATGAGATGGTACCTCGTGGTGGTCTTAATTCACATTTCTCTCATGATCGGTGATGTTGAATATTTTTCATCTGTTTGTTGGTTGCTTGTACGTATTTTTAAAAATATTTTTGCTCCTGTCATCTGTCCACTTTTTAATGGGGTTATTTATTGGCAGGGGTTGCAGGGTGGCGGTTGTTGAGTTGTTTGAGTTCCCTGTAGATTCTGGATATTGGCCTTTCGTGAGATGCATTGTTTGCAAATATTTTCTCCCATTCTGTAGGTTGTCTGTTTACTTTTTCAATTATTTCTTTGGCTGAGCAGAAGCTTTTTAGTATACTTAAGTTCCACTTATTTTTGGTTTTGTTATCTTTTTGTTTTTTTGAGGACTTAGACACAAATTTTTTTGTCTAGAATAATGCCTGAAAGTTTCTTCTAGGTTTACTTCTAGTATTTTCATAGTTTTGGGTCTTACACTTAAGTCTTCAACTCATCTAGAGTTAATTTTTGTGTATGGTGAAAGAGAGGGGTCCAATTTCATTCTTCTGCATCTGGCTTTCCAATTTTCCCAGCATCATTTATTGAATAGTGTATGCTTTCCCTAGTGTATGTTTTTGTTGACTTTATCAAAAATCGGTTGTTTGTAGGTATATGGCTTTATTTCTGGGCTCTCCATTCTGTTCCATTGGTCTATGTGTCTATTTTTATACCATGCCATGCTGTTTTTGTCTCTGTTCACTGATGACCTGATCTTATACTTTAGGAAACCTACACAATCCTCCAGAAGACTTCTCTATGTGAATAAAGACTTTAGTAAAGTGTCAGGATTCAAAATCGATGTGTAAAAATCAGTAGCATTTCTATACAACAATAATGTTCAAGCTGAGAACCAAATCAATAACTCAATCCTATTTACAATGGCTACAGAAATAAAACAAAAACGTAGGAATACATTTAACCAAGAAGGCAAAAAATATCTACAAAGAGAACTACAAAACACTGGTGAAAGACGTGATAGATCACACAAACAAATGGAAGAATATCTCATGCTCATGGATCGGAAGAATCATCATTAAAATGGCCATACTGCCAAAAATAATCTACAGATTTGATGCAACACGTATCTAATTACCAATGTCATTCCTCACAGAATTAGAAAAAAATGATCCCAAAATACACATGGAACCAACAAAACAGAGCCTGAATAGCCAAAGCAATTATAAGCAAAAAGAATAAAAGCAGAAGGTATTATATTACCTGATTTCAAATTCTACAACTTAAAGAATTTAGTTGTGTCTCCTTCTCTAAGGAACATACGTAATAAACAAAGGTATAGGTTCTCTGACACTCTACTAATATGAAAATATCAGTCTTAGGTTATAATGTTTAACTATTTTTAACCCCAAATCATTTAATTCATTTAGATTGAAAATTCTATTTATCACTTTAAAAAATACTGCCTTTCAGTTTTATCTAGTAGTGCACGATACTCTTAGAAGGTAGTGAACCCTAACCTCAAGCAGAGAGGAGCAAAAGAGGATGACAATTTAAAAACTCGTAATAAAACCCTCTGCTCCCATGTGGAGAGCTTGGAAGAACTGCACAAGACCTTCCACTGAGAAGATACCCTTTGCACTTTAAAAAATGCTGCAAAATGCTTATCTGCAGATGAAGGAACAAAGTAGAGTGATATAATTTTCTTTCAAATTAATGGCAAGTAAAGTTTTTCTATTTCCATACAGATTTGACTTCTCCTTGAAAATATGTAGCCAACTAGCAAGGAGACAAGGAGGCGAGGAGTTACAGACAGCCCAATCTGAGATTCAGTGCAAGTCAGGGTTTGCAAGATTTTCTGGCAGAGCTTGAAACACCATTTATACCCACTGTGACACAAGTACAAGTTTCACTGAAAATGTAGTGTCAGTAATCAACAATGAAATGTTAAATTATGGCTTGGGGCTGAACAGGGACTCTTTATCAATTTTATTACTTTGGGAAATGTACATAAACACACATTAATATTTTTCAGGCCCTTTTCCAAAAAATATCCAGCAATGAGAAATATGTAAGATCAAAAATAACTTTGACACAAGGATATTTCTGGACAACAGAACCAATCTAATGTTTTCTAACCTGCCATTAAGGTCTGGTTCATTCATCTACATTAGAAATAGGAGCTTAGATAATGAGATATTCCCTCAATGAGATGTGAACTGAGTAAATCTCATTCAAGATGTAATTTGAATGTAATGTCTTGTCCCTAAAATAAACAAAGCATCATAAAAAGTTTAATGGTACACAGTGACTCAAGAAAACACAGAAAGTGCCAAAAAATGTTTAATCCCAACAAGAGCATCGATTTACTGTGCCATGTTGTCAGAACAGCTGAGCTCATCATGATATTTCTGTGTATGATCACAACATGAGTTTCTCTCAACTTGCTTAGCTAGTCTTAATTGCTCTTTCTCATCAGTTTTTAAATCATTTTACCAAATATCCATGCTTCAAAGTCAACACTTCCATCTTTAATAAGGATCTATTGTCTCTTGGCACAAAACTTGGTATTTCAAAAGAAGCGACTTTATTATCCAAGTTAGGGATTCCTGAAGAACAGGTCTAGTGCCATCATTTGAACAGAAAATCTCATCATCCTTCTGTGGATGGGGCGAGCCACGTAGCTTGTGGTTTCATGTAATCATTGTGCAGGAATTGTGCTCTTGGGCCAAACTACAGGTGCATTTTGTTTTTTGTTGCAATATCAACAGGAAATAAAGCGTGTGGATTTAAAAAATTGTGCCTGCCATTAATGAGTTCTATCTATGTCTCACAGAGGCAAGCCAGGCAAACGCTGGGTATCATTGAGGTACAGAGGATTTTTCACTGTGAGTACAGGTTCATGATTAAGTGGGCAGGCTTTGGAATCTTTGGATTTGAATCTCAAGACCACCACTTACTACATGCATGTGGATAGGATTATCAACTTTTAGGATTTCAATTTTCTTACCTATAAAATGAAGATTATATACCTACATATAGTAGTTATACAGATGAAAGAAAATGATGTATTTAAAGTAGCTAGTACTGTGATTAATATATAGTTCTCAATAAATGATGATCAATTTTATTATTAAAATGCACAAAGGATAAATTTGCATATTTTCCATCATAACTTGGAAGCCAACTGTGTGCTTGTATATAAAATATATTTTTAACAAGAAATCTTTCATAATTCAGAGATCATAATAAGTTTTGATAGATATTACCCGTCTTTCTAAATAGGAGGTGCTTGTCCCGTTTTACAGCTAGAGAACCTGAAGCACAATGACTTTCCCGATATCACAGAAGAAAGTTTTCTTTTAATGTTTTTAATAATAAAATGAGTTCCAAGGTTGAAGTTAATGAACCTGTTAACTTGTATCACAACCAAAGCAGACACACAGGGTTTGACCTCCCGTTAGTGCAGTCCCTGCTTCGCTGAAAGGGTGGGCCTCCTCTTTTGAAGACAGGCATTGCTTCCAATTTGCAAAGATTCAGAAACAGTCAAGGATGGCGCCTTCCTGAAAAACAGCTGCAGCATTTGGCACCAGATTGTAAAGACAGAGGAGTAATTTTCCGAACTATTGTGAAGACAGAGGAGTAATTTTGCTAACTAGTCAGCAAACCTAACTATCTGGATGACATTCTGCATACATAAACAGATAAATAGATCTTTCTATTTGGCGCCAGATTGTGAAGACAGAGGAGTAATTTTGCTAACTAGTCAGCAAACCTAACTATCTGGATAATATTTTGCATGCATAAACAGATAAACTGTTAGTTGAGAAACTAGAGTTGCTACTCACAAATGAATTAATGTAGCTGTTTAATTAGTCTCCTTGTTCTATAAATACAAGCAGCTACGAAGAATGTTTCCACTGTCTGCCGTGGTGGCCTCTGTGTGCGCGTGTGTTCTTTCTCATGCTCTTCTTTGGTGGCAGGGTGCCCGGGGACTGCGGAGGGACATCCTGGCTGCCTCCCACTTCTCCTCCCCAGAACGCTTCACTGTTTCTGCTGAAATCCCTCTATTTAAAGGTGAGATAATCAGCTTTTGTTCCATTGGCTTGGATTAAAGACAACCTCTGAGCTAGAAACAAAGCTAGCCCTAGGCTGGGGGCAGTCTGCCTCTGTATTTGCTAGCAAAGAAAAGGACTTTGTAAAAATTCTTCTTCCAGGACTGAAAATTCTCATGCCCTAGAAACCCCAGAAGTAGAACTTCAAGTGTTTCCCAAAGACAAACATCCCTATTAAGAAGGGGACAGGACTTTGGCAGCCATCTGCAAACTGTGGCGGGCAATTTGGCTCCAGCAGCCATCCTGCCTTGCAAAGGGAAGGCAAACAATCCCTTTGTCCACGGTCCCTCGGCTTGCCGGGGCACCCCAGGCAGGAAGTGCTCTTTCAGCCCCCGCCCTCCCCTCCATCAAAGCCTTCTTTTTCAACATAGTGCTTTCCTGATCATATTATCTGACTGCTTTAGAGAAACAGCCTTCCTTGTCTGCAGCAGGGAGGAAGACTGAGCTGTGGAAAAACCACCTCCATGCTCTACTCTCACAGAGCAAAGGGCCAGACACCAGCATGGATTGCTCATAACTGAGGTGTGTGTATAGAGAAGGTGCCAGGCTAATACTGAACACAAGGAAGCTGGGGAATAGTTAGTGCCCCAAGTACGAATTAGATTTAACCTCACATAAAGCCACTGCTAATATCATGGTTATATGAAATCTCTGTCATTTTCACACATTTCCTAAATATAAAATGAAAACTCTGGTGAGATGATTGGATGACCTCAAACTTTCCAGATCATCTCTGGCTTGTTATCTCTGTGTTTACATGTGGGTTGTATTCAATTCCTTCCTTTTGTGTTGAAAGAAGCCTGGAAAGTCCTCCACACCCTGCTGGACAGGGTGGATGGTCTTTCCACAGAGACACCTGACAGCCACCCCGCCAGCCAGGCTCTGCCACCCAGGTCTAACCGTATGCTTCCCCTAGAAAGATGGCCTAGACATGTGCAGGTCTGGGATTCTTGATTTCCCCACTCCTAAGTTAAAGGGAAAGAGAGAGAAATGTCTATAAAACGTCCTAACAAAAAGAGCATGTAGGTATTTCCATTTCACAAACTGTGTTCCACAAATGCACTCACGGCTGATTAGCACTGAGGCGCACTTTTCCAAAGTCCTTTTTGCCACCAGGTCTTCCTTATCCTGGGAATCCGGACTGTGCTGACTGTCAAATGTTCTAAGAGACTCCGATTGAGACCTCCCCCCATTTACCAGTTCCTCTGAAGCTGCTGATCGTGGCAAGCGCTCTTCTGCCACTGCTGTCACCCTGCGGCAGGACTTTCTTATGGAAAACAAGCTCTCCATTCTGCATTCTGCTGCATTCAAAAATAAGATTTCAAGCCTTTCCCTTCCCCAGACTCCTGTGCTCCTTATTCAGCTGCCTTTGCATCTGTGTCTGAGTCTGAACCAGAAACACTAAGATTCTCCTTAGTTCAATCTTCTTCCATTTTTCCAACTCTCTTAGGGGAATAAATGCAATGCACACAGCTATGAAGACAGACAAAGACAGAAAGAGAGGCAGAGAGACTGAGAGGCAGAGAGAACCCACTGACATGGCACAGATTTCTATTAACATCATGGTCATAGTCCAACAGCTTAACCTATTTTACCAAATTATCACTGTTTTCACCAAATGATCAAAGACACTACATCTGATTAAATATAAATTAAACAACAGATCAACAGACTGTAGAATAAGAATTCAACGGTTTTAAGCTTTTAAAATTACATATATCGATGAATGCGTTGAAATGCCATTATAAAGCCATGTAAAGTGTATGCAACAGATTTTATCTACCTTTCATGAGTGCTGTGTTTTGTTTGTTTGTTTGTTTTTTGAGACAGAGTCTTACTCACCCAGGCAGGAGTGCAGTGGCGCGATCTCAGCTCACTGCAACCTCTGCCTCCCAGGTTCAAGCAATTCTCCTGCCGCAGCCTCCCAAGTAGTTGGGATTACAGGTGCCCACCACCATGCCTGGCTAATTTTCGTATTTTTAGTAGAGATGGGGTTTCACCATGTTGGCCAGGCCTGTCTCAGACTCCTGAGCTCAAGTGATCCGCCTGCCTCAGCCTCCCAAAGCGCTATGATTACAGGCATGAGCTACCACGCCTGGCCATGGGTACTGTTTTTAACCTTGTGGAGAAAGTTCTAAACTTCTGCCTGGGTAAGATCTGCATTGTTTTTATTCAAAGTAGATGGCAAGCAACACTCTCACCCATATCACTGAGATGAACATTTTGGAGGACATTTTTAGCAGTCTATAAAAAGATTTTATGGACTCTTAGGGTGCCCCAGATGATAGAAGGTTAAGAAATCAACCCAAGTCTTTTTATTTCACAGACTTTTGTTTGTGTTCCTTGTAATAGGCAAAGGCCTGAGCTGTTCTGTGTTTTTTTAAACCCTCCTGCTGTAATCAACATTGATACACATTTGCTAAAATTTAACTATAACACATGTCCTTTTGGTCATTGCTCTCCATTAGTTAGATGAATAACAACATCTAATTGCCTGAGGCTATAAAAGAAACTGATGTCATCGGAGGTCTAGTCATAAATCCCTCCCAAGCTGATACAAGTCATCTTCCCGAAATAGACGTACGCACATGCATCTGTGCATAAATATGCAGGAAGACAGATACAGCTCTCTACCCTCTCCCTTTTTGCCAGTTCTGACCTTGTCACCAAATACTTAGGAGTTAAAATTAGCAACATCCCTCACACCCAAAATATCTGCATTTTCTTGGAATATACAAAGCACCACGCACTAAGCTGAAATTCAATTCCATTTCTTCTCAATTCCAAAAAAAAAAAAAAAAAAATCCCTCTCTTTTCACCACCTAATACATGTGCAATGAATGGAAGGACAACAAAGAGAAAGTCATTTTTAATTTGGAAACGTCAGGATAGACAAAGTGACTACTGGAACAGAACAGAGTCTGGAAACAGACTCCACACGCAGGTGTCTTATTTTAAAGTAAAGCCACCTTTGTGGTGTGGCACGGAAAGGATTGTTCTTTAAAGGCTGGGTCGATGGGCCATCCCAGTGGGAAACAAAATGTATTTGAACACCATACAGAAAAATCAATTTCTGATAGATTTCAGATCCAACTGGGAAGGATAAACAATAAAGCTTTTAGGGGAAAATATAGAGGAAGGTTTTTGTAACCTTGGAGTAGGAAAAGATTTCTTAAACAGTAAGTAAGTAGGTATTAACAATAAAAGAAAACTGATAAATTGTTCTATGTTAAAGTTAAGAAGTTCTGTTGGTCAAAAGACCCCATTCAGATACTGAAAAGCCAGGCAGAGAGTGCGAGAAGAGATTCAAAACATATATAGACAAAAGACTTTATATCTATAATATATAAAGAACTCCTACAAATCAATTGAAAAAAAAATATGATTGTCCATTGGTATCAGAAAGGGATTGCTTCTAGGACTTCCAGTAGATACCAAAATTTGCAGATTCTCAAGTCCCTGACATAAAATGGAGTAGTTATTTACATATAGCTACACAACCCTCCTGTGTACTTTAAATCGTCTCTAGATTATCCTCTCATATACATTATATCATCTCCAGATTACTTAAAATACCTAATATAATGTAAATGCTATGCAACTGTCATATTGTATTTTTTGTATTTGTATTAGTCCATTTTCATACTGCTATGAAGAAATATCTGAGACTGGGAAATTTATAAAGAAAAAGAGGTTTAATGAACTCACAGTTTCACATGGCTATGAAGAAATATCTGAGACTGGGAAATTTATAAAGAAAAAGAGGTTTAATGAACTCACAGTTTCACATGGCTATGAAGAAATATCTGATACTGGGAAATTTATAAAGAAAAAGAGGTTTAATGAACTCACAATTTCACATGGCTGGGGAGGCCTCACAGTCATGGGAGAAGGGGAAGGAGGAGCAAAGGCACATCTTACGTGGTGGCAGGCAAGAGAGCATATGCAGGGGTACCGCCATTTATAAAACTATCAGATCTTGTGAGACTTACTCGCTATCATGAAAACAGCACAGGAAAACTTGCCCCTATGATTCAATTACCTCCCACTGGGTCCCTCCCACCACTTGTGGGAATTATGGGAGCTACAATTCAATATGAAATTTGAGTGGTGACCCAGCCAAACCATATCAGTATTATTTTGTATTGTTACTTTTTCCAAATATTTTTGATCTGTGCTTGTTTGAACCCACAGATACAGAGGGCCTACTGTATCAGCAACCCAATAAAGAATTAAATAAAAGAGATGAACAGACTCTTCTCAAAAAGAGAATACCTGAAAAACCAATGAGCAGATGAAAAGCTACTCAACTTTATCAGTCAGTATGGAAATGCAAATTAAAGTCACAATGCCATATGACTGCATACCCCCAGAATGACTAAAATGAACAAGATGTAAATACTAGTGTCAGCAAGGATGCAGAGTGAAGGCATCTCTCATCTACTGCTTGTAAGAGAGTGAACTGTCACAACCATTTTGGAAAAGCATCTAGCAGTTTCATGTGAGAGAGACGTGACTACACCATAATCCCGCACTTCTACTCCTAGCTCTCTATCCCCCACAGAAATGCATTCATCCACCAAAAGTCACGAACTAGAATGTTCATCACCACATTGCTCATAATAGCCAAAAACTGTCAACTATCCAAATACTTATCAAACAGAGAATAGGCAAATAAATGCTGGTTTATGCACTTTTGGAACATTATGCAAGATTAAAAATAAGTATTAAACTATAGCAACCATTGAATAAAATATAATGTTAGAGAAAGAAGCTAAACACAAAAGAATGCATACTATATAAAATAACAAATCGAGACAACTAATCTATGTCGTTAGAAGCAAGAATCAAAGGATTAGGGCCCTTGGAGGGAAGGTAGGTAGAGCCTGGTTTGGAGGAGGGAAGTCTCTCAAATGCAGTTAATGGTCCATTTCCTTACTTGGGCGCTAGTTACACAGGTGTGTTTAATTTATGGAAATCTGCTGATATGTGCGCTTTGTATATATGATGCCTTTTTAAAGTGACATGTGTCCATTAGGAAATGCAGTAAAGTAAAAAGAAAAAGGTAACTGAATCACAGGATTAGTAATGAACCTTATGTTTTTCAGAGTTTTTGCCACAGTTATAATCATATTTAATTACATTCATTTGAACTCAAATTAATACAATGTAATTAAAGGATAAAAATCAGTTTATTTGCACTCTAAGTCTATCCATGTTAAAACAATAGAAATCTCTTGCAGTATTTCCTGGTTTCTTGAGGGGAATTCTACCCTGGATGTTAATATTCTTTTGCTTACTGTGCATTAATACTTCTAAAAATATGTCCACCACTCCTTTTATCCATTGTCTTCCCTTTATTGTGTGTCTTCAATTTTTATATTTTCCCTGGGTAACCTAGAGTTTATCTTCCAAATAGTTTGGAAATTGTATATTTATTGAATATTTCTGATGCCATGTGTATAAGAAGAATTTTCTGTCACCTTCTGTTAGGAAGATAAAAAGTATTGCTGCTTCATGAAATTTCATTCACAAATATCTGTATGGCATGCCTTAAAATCTCTGTGTTTCATATTGTAAGGAAGTATGACGCCAGTCTCTCTTTTTCTTTTTTTTCTCCCCCCACCCCGCCAATTTGGAGAGAAGGGTATTGTTTTTCCTTGGGTATCTGTAACACTTTTTTCTCCATCATTGTAAATCATAAAACATGCCGTAAGGGAAGGAAGTACAGCTCTTTTCGATTCAGATAAAGATTGAACTTCATCTCCATTTCTCAGGCATGTTTTCATCTCTGAAGCGTTTTCTTCAGTACTTCACGTGATCGCTGCTTTTGTTCAAGTTGCCCCGCATCCTTGGGAAGACCTCTTAATCTCTCTTCTCTTTTCTCCTGAGCTGTGACAGAGCTTTTCAAGCCCCCATTAGACGTAGGCTGGGCTTTCCAAAGTCTGTTTTACTCTTCACTGACATTGGGGCTATAATTCACACTTTTTTGTTTTCTTATCTCTCCTATTTCTCTTTTCATCTCAGGTAGCAGTCTCAGCACGAGGCTCCTGAAACTCACTGGCTCCGTTTCTACCTGCAAACTGCACTTGTGGGGTCTCTGACTCCAAGGGTGAGGTTCATCCTCATGTATCATCCCTGTGGTGTGCCCAGTAGTTTCCCGAAGCCAGAGCTTCTCGACAGGAGGAGAAGGAGATGTCGGATGGAGAATGAGAAGAGGACTCTGGCTGCCTCCCGGAGCTGCCCTCCTGAGCGCGCTGGGAGAAGAAGGCAAGAGGCAGAGGGTTGAAATGACCTTGACATGCACAGCTTAAAGGCCAGCCCTGCCCCTCCACCTTCCGGGACCTTGGAAAAATCACTTCACCATTCTCAGCCTCAGTTTCATCCACAAAATGGGACTAAGCTTAGCACCCATATGGCAGTTCGAAGCATGACCTCAGCTAGTTTATTTAAAACCCCTCGCTGGCTGTTTGTAGAGTCGCTGTCATTCATCCAGCTGCTGGTTGGAGCCGACCCGCCTTTTCAGCAGGATGCATGCTGGGTAGGAAGATGGTCTCCCAATCCACTCCGAAAGGCACACGCTAGTCAGCCCCGGAGAGCAGACTGCAGCCGAGCGCCCCCAGCCCTGCAGTTGCTGGCATGCTCCCAGATCCTGGCCGCAGCCGGACTGTGTGCCTCAGTTTCAGCACTATTGTGAATTTCCCCCGTGTTTTCCTTGATATTTTCATATGTATGTCAAAGGCTACGTCAGTTTCTGGCCTCCGAACACCATTTTAAACCATTCAAAGCAGAAATCTCAAAACAAAATAGAAAGATAGAAACAAGGTTGAATCACGAGGAAAAACAAATATATGGAAAGGCAGCTACTAAGACGGGAACCCACCAATTGTGAAAATTACCTTCACATAATAATGCAAGGAAACTCAAAATATTACCATTCAACATGGAATCATTGAGAATATTATCTTGATGACATTTTGTAAAACAGCAGAGCAAAATGGAATCTCATTTTTCATAAGCAAATGCCAAACAGCATAACATTTGAAGTTAAAAAACATTACCAAAAAAAAATCAGGAAAATAAAATAAACATAAGAAAAGGATGGGCCAATTTAAATAGAATCATGTCAATCAACTGCAAATAAGTAAATTTTAGAGATTCTGAAACCTCATACATCTATCATTCGTGTTAGAATTTTCCCCCAATTAAGTGTATTATACATTTAGACTACTTTTGCTTTGAAATAAAAAATAAGTCATGTGAGTACACATGAAATGCTATTCAATGATATTATAACATTAGTGACCTTTATGAAATCTGGTATTTTAACATCAGATTTTATGTGATGTAATTTTCCTCAAAACATTAATTTTACAATAATTAGTATCATATGTCCTTGGAACAGATTATTTTAAAATGTCTTTTAAATGATTGTAGGCCCTTAGAAGTGTTACTCAACTGGTAATTGAATGAAATTATTCATTCTTGATTTTTAAGAACTGTTATATTGGAAAAATGTATAATTAAGCTAGGTTTGAGTGTTTAAGTATATTGTTTAAAAATTATTCTTAGAATGCGGGTACAGAATATGAATGTTACATTTTCATTTCCTAAACTGCCCTCTAAAAGACTTGCTAATTAAGAATGACCCAGGCAAGGTTGCTGAATTCAAGGGCACCATGGATAATTCTGCACTGTTCAAGGTCACAGAGTTGAGTTTTCCAAATGAAATCTCCTTTGTGAAATTCTTCTCATTTAGGGCTATCAGTGTAAGGATAAATAGCTTTTCTGAGCATCCATATTGACATTTTACATTTGGAAATGAAGAAATGTTTATTTACCTGATTTTATTTCTCCAGTTTTTCTTATGTTCAATATTATTATTATATGTTAATTTTTAAAATATTGTGTTAGAAGAAGCTGGGAAATAGACATAAATTTGGGCAGGTTGTGAAATAACAAGAATAAAAATATGGGGATCACTGAAATAGGTTCTAAAGTTAAGTTTGAAATGTTTTTAAAAGAAAGCAAATTCTAGGCTTTAAAAAAAAAAGTTTAACTGATTTGTATAAAAGGAAAGATGCAAGACTGGGTTGAAAGGCTTTTGCTGGGATGAAAAGTCTAGCAAGAGAAAAATTCCTTCCTTCCTCCAGACCCTCAGCTGACATGGTAGAGATCCTGCACTAATCCAGGGCTAGCTGGCTCCCGTCCTTCAACCTCATGCTCTAAGCATTCTAGGCTTCCTTGGAAAAAGCTACAGAAACTACCCAGTCTGCAGGGCACTCAGTCTGCAGGGTCTAACCATAACCCTAACTCTAACCCTAACACGAACTACTTTCTCTCCCAGGTTTTTAAAATGTTTCTTTTAAACCAATGTAGACTAAACACAAACACCTTCTTACAATGTGCAAGCACAAAATAGACCAGGCACTGTGCAAAATTCTTAAAGACATCCTCGTTTATCCTCACAACATCACTAACAGGCAGTACTATGATTAGTGGCAATAATGTTTTCCAACTTTCTCCCATTCAGCAAGTTTTGTCCACTGCGATTCCATCTGCAGTTTCACACCCCTAACTCTAAACAGACGGGATCGTTATTCTTTGCTCTGGTTGTCATGTGCCTATGCTGGCTCTAAGTCACCATGTGGTGACAAACTTTTATCCTTGGCAGCATGAATTCAGTGCCAGCCTTCTCATTTGCATCTGTGTATCCAAAGAAAATTGATTTTTAATTGTTTAAATTTGACTCTGACTCATTTCCAATCATACCAAGACTTAAAGTATGTGATTCAAAAGGCATTTTTCAAAATATCCTTAAATATCAATCTTAACAAAAGCAGCTGGTTTTGTAACACTTAATATGATATTGGATCTTCAAATCCATGAGTATGGCATATTTTTTTCATTTATTTAGGTTTTCAATTTTTCTGAATAATATTTTGTGACTTTCAGTGTAGAGCTCTTACATACATTTCTCTATATGTTAAAGACATGGTTTTTAAAATAATGGAATGTGGAAGGTGTTGAGTAGTCATCCAGCCCTTTGATTTTTTGGATGGCACCTTAAATAGTATCATTTAAAATTTTTCATTGTTACCAATACACACACACACACACACACACACACACACACACACATACATAAATACATATATATGTGTATGTATAATTGATTTTTGTATGTTGACATCATAGCAAGCCTTCAAACAAATGTTTTGGTATTTTATCTTGGTTTTCTACTTGTCAGTAGAAAATGTGGAATATTATAAGCCTTATGTCTATAGCAGAAATGGAAGTCCTCAATCCCATTTTTAAAAATTTTTTTTGCACTTATAAGATAAAACAAGGCCCCAAAGAGAAAGTATTCTCCCTACATGAGAATGTTAGCAATTGCAAATACATTTTAATAAAAAATATCCCTTTATATTTAGCCACTGTTTTATCTTTAAAGTGTCTTGTAATGCTAGACTAAGACATAAAGAATGAATGGTATTATAGTGCTTGTCTCTTACAGTCAATCTTTTTTTTTTCTCCACATAAATAGTAGTTTTATTTATTAAGCTAGATTTATTTTACAGTTTGCAATTCATTTTACAAAGTGCATTGCTTTCAGGAAATAAAAATACATAATGCTGAACAAAGCAACAAAGCTCCCAAAAGAGGATTAAATGAGCATAAAACCTCAAAGATAAAGTTGCAAGAATCAACAAGTGTTTTATCAATACCACACATCTACAGCCATCTGACCTTTGACAAACCTGACAAAAACAAGCAATGGGGAAAGGACTCCCTGTTTAATAAATGGTGTTGGAAAAACTGGCTAGCAACGTGCAGAAAGCAGAAACTGGACCCCTTCCTGACACCTCACACTAAAATTAACTACAGATGGATGAAAAACTTATACATAAGACCTAACACCATAAAAACCCTAGAAGAAAACCTAGGCAAAACCATTCAGGACATAGGCATAGGCAAGGACTTCCTGACTAAAACACCGAAAGCATCGGCAACAAAAGCCAAAATAGACAAATGGGACCTAATCAAACTCCACAGCTTCTGCGCAGCAAAAGAAACAGTCATTAGGGTGAATCGGCAACCAACAGAATGGGAAAAAAATTTTGCAATCTACCCATCTGACAAAGGGCGAATATCCAGAATCTACAAAGAACTAAAACAGATTTACAAGAAAAAAACAAACAAGCCCATTCAAAAGTGAGCGAAGGATATGAACAGATACTTTACAAAAGAAGACATACGTGAGGCCAACAAACATACGAAAAAATGCTCATCACTGGTCACTAGAGAAATGCAAATCAAAACCGCATTGAGATACCATCTCATGCCAGTTAGAATGGTGATCATTAAAAAATCTGGAGACAACAGATGCTGGAGAGGATGTGGAGAAATAAGAACACCTTTACATTGTTGGTGGGAGTGTAAATTAGTTCAATCATTGTGGAAGACAGTGTGGCAATTCCTCAAGGACCTAGAAATAGAAATTCCATTTGACTCAGCAAACCCATTACTGGGTATATATCCAAAGGATTATAAATCATTCTAGTATAAGGACACATGCACATGAATGTTCATTGCAGCACTGTTTACAATAGCAAAGACTTGGAACCAACTCAAATGCCCATCGATGATAGACTGGACAGGGAAAATGTGGCACATATACACCATGGAATACTATGCAGCCATAAAAAACAATGAGTTTGTGTCCTTTGTAGGGACATGGATGAACCTGGAAACCATCATTCTCAGTAAACTGACACAAAAACAGAAAATCGAACGCCGCATGTTCTCACTCATAGGTGGGTGTTGA
>CAUYLG010074096.1:0-51416 GCA_963573385.1 Cacajao melanocephalus
CCGGCCCCAGACAGAGTCGCTCTGTTGCCCAGGTTGGGGTGCAATGGCATGATCTTGGCTCACTGCAATCTCTGCCTCCCAGGTTCAAGTGATTCTCTCACCTCAGCCTCCCAAGTAGCTGGGATTACAGGCATATGCCACCACGCCTGGCTAATTTTTGTATTTTTAGTAGACATGGGATTTCACATGTTGTCCAGACTGGTCTTGAACTCCTGACTTCAAGTGATCTGCCCACCAAGGTGCTGGAATTACAAGCGTGAGCCACTGTGCCCAGTCCAAACTCCCAGTCTTTCAACCTAATTTCCATCCTTTGGGAAACAATCAGAGTCATTGATCTTTTTCAGACTCTCCTGTGGTGATTTTCTTTTTCTGTGTATCTGTGGAATAATATATGAAGAGATGCTGAAATAGTTTCTCTGTAATGAATGAGAAAGCAGTTGTGGCAAGGAATGTTGAGGTAGAAGGAGCTATGGAGGCCTGGAGCAGCTCTGGAGGCCGTAAACAGTCCTGTTCTAGTGCTTACCCCCTGCCTGTTCTGCACCTGCCCACTAGTGCCTAAGCTGCTGTCCACTGGGGGCTTAGGTTTCTGTTTGACTTGTGCACACAGTGCTTGTTTCCGGAGGCAGTGTATAGAGGAAAAGCTGGGGAGGTAGGGTTGGGTGGGGGTTGAATATACTATTCTGTAAAGCTTTTTCTATTTTCATAAGATATTCTCACAACCGAAGACTCTGACCTTCAGGTTTGCTAACAGAGTAAAATGAGTCTGTCTGTAACTTGAGAGATGCACTAAAGAGTAGAGCATCATCTCTTTGATATGTTGTGTAAGTTCATGAAAAATGAATGAGGAATGTTGAATAGTATGTATTATACCAACAGTTAATGCTTACATACCCATTTTGGCTTGAAGAAAAACAAAACCAGAATTTTCCTACTTCCTAATCTCCCTGAGTTCACCTGTCATAGGCAACAGCAGTGTTTGAAATGCTAATGTGTCTTGTAGCCATTTTAAGGACTGAAGAGCTGCGTAATTCAAGGAAACCGAGATCAAGGGACTTCCTTATAAATTGTCCTTACCTTCTCTCTAGCACTTGTTGCCTGGGACCCTGGCCTCTCACTAGGCCCTAGAAGATGAAAGATAGCATTTCACAGCAAAATGACATTTTAGAGCCAGAGGTGGAGATGGGGGGTGGGGGCAGGGGGAACTTTAGTACTTGTGTTTCAATTTCAATTCCAAAATTTGTGTTTTCTCTACTGAGATCCAAAGTGGTCAACAAACTTAGCTATAGTTGCACAGTTTTTTTAGGGCTAGATTTAGCCTAGAGCTCAGGTTTCCTGATTCCTAGGCAAGTGTGGTTTCGACTGTATCATATTGTGCATAAAAACATTGTAAGATTTCCTAAATGAAGTACAAAATCTTGGGTGATTTGGCAGTTGTGAATCTTGCTGGCTATAACGTACTCTTAGAGGAGCTAGGACTGTATTTTCATGGTTAAAGAAACCAGATCAAGGAAACTAGTGTAACTCCTGGTCCAACGGCTGAAAAAAAGTCCTCACAGCCTCCCCATTACGATAACTTTTCAACTTGGGGTACCAGAAAAGGCTCCATTAATGATTTAAGTTAAGGTTTACATTGAAGGCTGGGACAAAAATGTATATAAAGCACCTAGTTTGCTCTCAGAATAAAGAGAAGGGAAAGAGTATTTTTAAAAATTAGAAGGCTGGGGCCAGGTGTGGTGGCTTACACCTGTAATCCCAATACTTTGGGAGGCCAAGGCAGGTGCATCACTTGAGGTCAGGAGTTTGAAACCAGCATGACCAACATGGTGAAACCCTGTCTCTACTAAAAATAAAAGAATTCGCCAGGTGTGGTGGTGCATGCCTGTCATCCCAGCTACTTGGGAGGCTGAAGCAGGAGAATTGCTTGACCCCAGGAAGTAGAGGTTGCAGTGATCCTAGATGACACCACTGCACTACAGCCTGGGTGACAGTGAGCCTCCATCTCAAAAAAAAAAAGATTGGAAAAAATTTAGTTTGCAAGTGACTACCTAGATTTTTCTTCCCAACTGAAGGCTCACATTAGCATCAATAAATATTTTCAGTAAGTCTCATGCCCTGATTAAAAAAATATATACTTTCTGTTCTTTGGAAATCATATCAGAGGTCTATTTTAAGGTTAATTATTTTCATTTTCTATCTTTCCTTTCCAAAAAAACTTTAAAAATATAGTTTATAAAGACCCAATGTGTTCTTTAAAAACTTCTTGATAGAATTGCTATAAAGTTCCATTTCTCCCCTAATGAAGTATTAAAAAATTGAATTATTAGTGCAGATGAAAGTGCCATATTCTAGGGGGGAAAATGCCACAAAGGACACTTATTAGTAAGGAAGTGAGCACCAAGATTTAAGGCAGGAGGGGAAAAGCTAACTCTACGATTTTGTACAAATGCAGTTGAGTTTATCAACAGGACTGCCTTTATCTGCTAACTCTCAAGCGTTAAAGTGAAAAGATAAACACTGGCCACCAGGCTTTGCTTTGGGTTGTATAAAAAGAAGACCTGTACAACAAGAATCCTTTTTCTGGATTGATTCCACTGATGTTTTTTCCCCTTGATGTCAAGAAGCTCCTTGTCAGTAAAGGACTGCGTTTTAAAGTTCTTTTGATATCAGACAGTGCCCCTGGCCACCCAGAACCCCATGAGTTCAACACCAAAAGCATCAAAGTGGTCTACTTGCCCCAAAACACAATGTCTCTAATTCAGCCTCTAGGTCCAGGGAATCATAAGGATCTTTAAGGCTCATTACACACAGTACTGTATGGAAGGATGTCAACCCCATGGATGAGAACCCCGATAGAGAGAACATCATGAAAGTCTGGAGGGATTACACCATTGGAGATGCCATCATTATAGAAAAAGCCATGAAAGCCATCAAGCTCAAAATAATAAATTCCTGCTGGAGAAAATTTTGTCCACATATTGTACATGAATTCACAGGATTTATGACAGAGCTAATTAAAGAAATCATAAAAGAGGTTGTAGATACAGGAGAAAAGTGGGGGAGAAGGTAGAGGGTTAAAAGTTTAAGATACGGATCTTGGAGAACTGGAAGAGGTAGTAGACACTACACCAGAGCAATTCACAGAAGACCACTTGATGGAGACGAGTGCTTCTGAATCAGTGCTAGACAATGAGGAAGAAGATGTAGAAGGAGTGCTGGAAAGCAAACTGACACGTGACTGTCTAGCAGAAGGGTTCTAATTATTCTAGTCTGCTTTTGACTTCTTTTACGACTTGGACCCTTCTATGATACGGGCAGTGAAACTAAAGCAGAAAGTGAAAGAATTGGTACCGTATAGAAACATTTTTAGAGGAATGAAAAAACAAAATCAGACAGAAATTACAATGTATTTCCATAAAGTTATACCAAGTGTTTTGGCTTCTTCTGCTTCTCCTTCCACCTCCTCTACCTCTTCCACCTCTGCCACTCCCAAAACAGTAAAAGCAACCCCTTTCCCTCCTCCTCCTCAGCCTACTCAACATGAAGACAAGGATGAAGATCTTTATGATAACCCACTTACACTAAATGGATAGTAACTGTATTTCCTCTTCCTTGTGATTTTTTTAATAATGTATTTTTTTCTAATTTACTTTATTGTAAGAATACAATATGTCACACATATAGTATACAAAATATGTTTTAAGGCCAGGTGTGGTGGCTCACAACTGTAATCCCAGCACTTTGAGAGGTCAAGGCAGTGGCACTGAGGCCAGGAGTTCAAGATCAGCCTGGCCAACATGGTGAAACCCCAGGTCTACTAAAAATACAAAAATTAGGCAGGCATAGTGGTGCATGCCTGTAATCCCAACTACCTGGGAGGCTGAGGCATGAAGATCACTTGAACCTAGGAGACAGAGGCTGCAGAGAGCCACGATCATGTCACCGCCCTCCAGCCTGGGCAATAGAGTGAGATTCTGTCTCAAAATTGTGTGTGTGTGTGTGTGTGTGAAATTGACTATGTTATCAGTAAGCCTTCTGGTCCACATTAAGGTGTTAGTAAAGTTTTGGGGGAATCAAATTTTATAAGTAGATTTTTTACTGTACCAGGTGGGAGGGGGGTCAGTATCCTTAACTCCTGCATTGTTCAAGGGTCAATTGTATAATGGATACACAATAATAAGCAGCACCTACAACCCACTATGTCTGGCCAAAATAAACTCAGTTTTAACTTTACTGAAATACTCTACTTCATTAAATAACATGTATTTTCAGTCTCCTAGGCTACCTCCAACTGAGACCAGCTTTAAGATTAAAAAAAATACTCAGATTTCACATGTGTGGTTTGGGTGTTTACATTTTCAGTGATATTCAGTTTAATATCTCAATTGAGGGAAAATTGTCAAGAGACAAGAATGGGGTCAAGAGTAGAAAGATCTAGCACCACAAGCCAGGGAGTATTAAAAAAGAACCTGGGGCCAGGTTCTCATTAAAATCAGAGGCAAGAAAGCATCTAAAGACCCATTGACTTAAATGGTAGCAGAAAAGACTTTAGGAAGTAAATAGGGAAATGTTTGTTTAGCGGCTTAATGGGGTATATTGTTAGAAATGCTGAGTTATTTTTCCTAGTACTAATTCTTCCTAAAAAGGTGCACATTTATTTTTCTAGTCACACTCTGTCGCCCAGGCTAGAGTGCAGTGACGCAATCTTGGCTCACTGCAACCTCTGCCACCTGGGTTCAAGTGATTCTCCTGCCCCAGCCTCCGAAGTAGCCAGCATTACAGGCATGTGCTGCCACTGCACTCAGCTAATTTTTATAGTTTTTAGTAGAGATGGGCTTTCACCATCTTGGCCAGGCTGGTCTTGAACTCCTGACCTCATGATCCACCTGCCTCAGCCTCCCAAAGTGCTGGGATTGCAGGCGTGAGTCACTGTGCCTGGCCACGTTTATTTTTCTAATAGCAATGATGTTAAGGGTATCTCCCACACCCCACCAGCATTGTCAGTTTTCTGAAGGACTTCTGCAGGTTTGGGACAGTCCCCCAGTTAGAGGAGCTGACATAGTTGAGGTCCTGCTTATACTTAAGCAGAGGTAGATTTTATTAGAGAAGCACTTAAGTGTAGCTTTTGATTTTGTTCTAAGCATGCTTTATAGGGCCTGAATACCTTATTAGAAGCAATACAATACTACACTGAATGAGTAAATAAGCATCTAGGGAAATCACACTTAAAATCAATTAGATTTATAGACTAGTATTTCAAAGTGGAAACAGGAGGAATTCAAATGAAACATCTAGGATTCTGAGCAGCACATTGGTCTTAGAATTCAATTGCAATCTAATATGTCGTGGTTCCTTTACCCTAAACACTCTGTTCTCCAGTTGGAGTTGGTTTTGTTCTTCAAGTCTTTATTTTCACAGCATCGCCCAACTTCTTTGTTGCTTTTTCTTTGTTTTTAAGTAAGAAACATTCTGCTTTATCTCTTATTTAACCATTCTGGGACACTTCCCAGGATTATCTAGCATTTTTGAAGAACAGTGGGTAAAAGTAAAGTATGATCATTCTGGGAATTCTTAATGAAACAGAAAATATACAAAAATATTCAGAGTATCTCCACTAATGCCTCATGACGTTTCATTTGGACTTTTGAACTAGAGAGAAAGAAATCATCCAGTAGTTTTATGTATTGCTATCTATGTTTCTTTTTGGTCAGTAATGTATATGTTATTTCCAAATTCCCTTCCACCACGACCCTTATCCAATCCGTGAGGAATAACCTATTTTGAATCTCAGAGAAGACTGCCACTTTTAAGCCTTTTAAGACTTGAATTCAAGTCCCAGTCCCTTGCCTCAACAATGGACTCTAGTGGCCTTTCCCTGCATTTGAATAACCATGGGTCAGTATCTGCCTGTTGGAGGGTGCGGAGGTATAGGAGCTGGACGAACATGCTATGGGAAGCAAATTGAACCCTTTCTATAAGCAGTTTCTACATTGCCAAAAATAGTGTTGTCCTCAAAAGTACAGACTTACTGAGATTTAGGCGACAGTATTTTGCCAGTAGAATTCCATCTTCCTTTAAACAAACTTAACGTGCAAAATCTATATTTATCCAATAGAGTACGGGCTAAAGAACTTTTTGTTTTAAAAGAAAACTTGGCCGGGTTTGGCCGGGTGTGATGGTTCATGCCTGTAATCCCAGCACTTTGGGAGGCGAGGCGAGTGGATCACCTGAGGTCGGGAGTTCGAGACCATCCTGGCCAACATGGTAAAACACCATCTCTACTAAAAATACCAAAATTAGCCAGGAGTGGTGGTGGGTGTCTGTAATCTCAGCTACTTTGGAGGCTGAGGCAGAAGAATCGCTTGAACCTGGGAGGTGGAGGTTGCAGTAAGCTGATACTGCACCACTGCACTGCATTCTAGGTGAACCTTTTTGATTACAAAAACACACAGAGATTCAGAAAATCGTGTTAACCAAATGTCTGAATCATTGTGAAGTGAACATCATGTAGATCATGAAATAGACCATTGCCACCTACTCTAGAAGCCCTGTCCATATACCCCAACTTAATCTCACCCTCTTCTTTTCCTGATTAGTAACTGTTATTATGATGATTACATTCTCACCAGCAATGTATGAGACTTCTAGTACCTGCAGATATCCTTGCTAACACTTAGTAGGGTCAGTCTTTTTCACTTTAGCCATTCCAGTAGCTGTATCTCTTTTGTATTTGTAATGGTATGTATTGTGATGTTATCTCATTTATATTTTGTGAATGATCAGTGATATTGAGCAGCTTCTTATCTGCTTATTTGCCATCTGTTAGGAAGATTTTTAAAAGGAAGAAAGTGAGAGAGAAGGCAACTCAGTGGCTAACCAGGTTTATTTACAAGAATAAGCCTGCAAGAGGTCCCAGTTCAGGAATCTGGCTGAGGTTTTTATTGCTTATAAGCTGCAGTTTTTATAATATGGGGGAAGGGTTGGGGAAGTACAGGCAGGTTGGAACTATAGTAGGCAGGGGAAGGATGTGGTAAGGTCCAGTCAGGCTTTGTAGTCAGGGTTGTTACTCTGTTAAAGGTATGGGCGAGGTTGACCAAAATTGCAGGGGACTAGATATCCTTACTGCAGAAAATGGAGGCCTGTGCTGCTTCTTACAAGAAGAATGCTGTTTATTTACAAATAAATCAGGATGGTGAAAGAAGGAATATCCAAACTTAGAAAAATTGCAGAACGCCTCCCCAAACAACCTGCTGACTTTTTCAATTCTTTCCTCCCTTGGGCACTCCCTGTAATTGGTCCTTTCATTGTCATCTGCTTAATGTTTTTACCCTGCTTGATAAATTGTTTTCAAAGTTTATTTTAGAAAGAGTTACCTCAATTGCTCAGACCACCATAACGGAACACATCAAGGTAGCATTCCTGCTACAGCAACAACAAATGACTTCATCACCAGTGGAAGACCACCTCTCCCATGCACCACCCCCAGTCAGCAAGAATAGTCAAAGAAAACCTACATCCCTATTTCTAAATAATAGTACGAAGAGGTGGGAATGTGAGAATTAACAATAGCAATGCCATTTTTCTATCTTGGTGACTGTGTTTCCTACCTTGGTGAGGGTGTTTCCAAAAACAAAGCAAAGGTCAGTCTCGCCCATACTTTCAGCAGAGAGTAACAACCCTGACCACAGCAAAACCTGGCCCTTACCACATCAGCCCCCGGCAATTCCAACCTGCCAGCACTTTCCCAACCCCTCACCTATAGAATCTTTAGTATAAGGCCAGGTGCGGTGGCTCACGCCTGTAATCCCAGCACTTTGGGAGGCTGAGGCAGGTGGATCACTTCAGGTCAGGAGTTCAAGACCAGCCTGGCCAACATAGTGAAACTCTGTCTCTACTAAAAATACAAAAATTAGCCAGGCATGGTGGCACACCTATGCCAAGTCCCAGCTACTCAGGAGGCTGAGGCAGGAGAATCGCTTGAACCTGGGAGGCAGAGATTTCAGTGAGCCGAGATTGTGCCACTGCACTTCAGCCTGGTGACAGAACAAGACTCCGTCTCAAAAACAAACAAAAAATATTAAAAAATTAGCTAGGGGTGGTGGTCCCAGCTACTCGGAAGGCTGAGGCAGAAGAATCACTTGAACACGGGGGGACGGAGATTGCAGTTAGCCAAAATCACACCATTGTACTCCAGCTTGGGCAACAAGAGTGAAACTCCATCTCAAAAAAAAAAAAAAGAAAGAAAGAAAGAAAGAAACTTTAGTATAAAAACCTTGGCTTGTAAGTGATCAGGGTCTCAGCCAGATTTCTGGCTGGGACCCCTTACAGGCTTATTCTTGTAAATAAACCTGTTTGGCCATTGAGTTGCCTTCTCTCTCACTTCCTTCCTTTTAAAAATCTTCCTAACACCAACCATATATATCTTTGGTAAAGTGTCTGTTTATATCTTTTGCCTTTAAAAAAAAAATTGCATTGCTTGTTTTTTTATGGAATTTTGAGGGTTCTTTTTATTCTACATACCAGTCTTTCATCAGATAAATGCTTTGCAAAGATTCTCTGCTAGTCCTTGGCATGTCATGTCATTCTCTCAACAGTTTCTTTTGAAAAATAGTTTTAAATTTTGATAAAGACCAATATAGCAATTTATTTTATGAGTAGATTTATTTGTTTTTTATGGATTATGCTTTTGGTGTTATATTTAAAAAGTGTTTGCCTATTCCAAGGTTACAAATGTTTTCTTCTATAAATTTTATAGTTTTATGTTGTACATTTTGGTCTTTGATCCACTTTAAGTTTTTTTTTTTTTTTAAATATGGAACAAGGTATGAATTGAAGTCTCCTTCTCCCTTTTTTTTTTTTTTTTTTTTTTTAGCACATAGATATCCCACTGTTCCAGCACCACTTCTTCAAAAGGCTTTCCTTTCTCTACTGAACTGCCTTTACACCTTATTGAAAATGAACATGTGTGGGTCTATTTATAGGCTCTTTATTCTGTTCCATTGATCTGTTTGTCTTTCTTTGTGTCAGTACCACACAGTCTTGGTTATTGTACTTTATAATGTCTTGAATCTAGATCATATTAGTCCTCTAAATTTATTCTTTTGCACAGTTGTTTTGCATATTCTAGATCCTTTTATTGTGACATGAATTTTAGAATTCATTTGCTGGTTTCTACTTAAAAGCCTTCTGGGATTTTAACTGGGATTGCATTGACTCTATAGACCAATTTGGGGAGAATTGACATGTTAACAATTTTGAATCTTGAAACCTATAAACACGATATATCCCTCCGTTTGTGTATCTTTCATTTTCTTTCACTGCTCTTAGTAACATCTTATGGTTTTCCTTGTAGTTGTTAAGAGTTTTCAATATTTGCTAATCACTTGCATGTAAAGTGGTGTCTCATTGTGGTTTCACTACTAATCACCAATGAAGCATCTTTCAAGTATTTATTGACCCCTCAGGTTTCCTCTTCTCTATTGCTTTTATATTCGCCCTGCATTTTATTTGCCAAGAATATCTCTGTTAGGTGATCTTATGGTCTCTTGTTTTTCATCTATTGTGTTGGTTTGTTTTATTGATAGTGGAGGTGTTTCTCTTTTTTGGCTCTTGAATTCTAAAATAGTAATTTAGATATTGAGGCAAATACCTCTTTATAGCTTTCATTCCTTGTTAATTTTTATCCTCTCCTACTTTCTGCCAATAGGACGTTCTGGTATTCCCTTGCATATTCTAGCTTAGATGACTTTTGAGAGCTCTGATTTGAGAGCAAAGCATGAGGTCACCTCACTTGTCATTGTCCCTTGGGCGATGCCTAGTTTATCTTTTTGCTAAGCTAATCTGCTCTTATTCCTCATGGTTCACTGCTCTGGACATACTGTGATTCTGTTCCAGCTGAGCACATTAGAAGAGAGAGACGATTCCACATCAATGGACAGAGCTTAGGTAGCCTGGGGTTCTCACCTTTGAGCCAGCAAGCAACTACTTGGCAAATTTCTCAGCAACTCTGGGAGATGATTTCAGAAGGCACAAGAGCCTCAGTCATTGTTCTATGAACCTACTTTGAACAATTAAAAGGATCTGCATATAACAAATTCTCAAAAAATTATTGTTTGATTTTTATTTAAAAAGGAAGCTTTTTATTTCTGTTGGCTACAATGTAGGCTTTCTGTGATTTCTAAGTGTGAGAGCTATGTGAATCTGGTTCTGTCTTGCAGAGTATTGTTTATGCTTATCAAAATTTGTGAACAGTTGTTTTGCTTTTCAGCACTTTAAACATTTGTCAGATACCTGTGGCATGCCAAGCAGTGTGTCAGGAACTAGAATCACCAAAATAGATAAGGCATGGTCCTCTCTTAGAAAAGCTTACAGAAGCCAGAGTGTAGGTAGGAGTTAACTAATTCTAATGCTTTCTCATAGAGAGAAAGAAAAGGGAAGGTAGAGGCAGGAATGGGACCATCCTAAGGCATAAAAAGTAAGCAGTCTTAACCTACAGAAACTTGGCAGAGAATTAAATGAGCACCTACAGCATATAATTTCTGGACAACTGGATAGGAGTCCAAAAAGAGGAAGATACTAAAAGATGTTGGCAGTCAAAGATTTCTGTAATCCCAAACCCTTGCTCTTGCCTTTCTCCTCCTAGATTGCTTTCCATGACCCTTTTCATTTAGCTCTCATTCACCTTTAAGGAGTCAATTGAGATTTTTATTCCCGTGGGAAAGTTTTCTTTGTTGCCTCTCACTTTCACTAGAGGACCCTCTTATGTGCTTTCATAGCACCCTACAGCTTACTCCAACTGTTCCACTTAACATTTTGTATTCAGAGTGCCTCTTTGTCTCCACCCAGTAGAGCAACTTCAAGATCAAACTGATCCCTTTTGGAATAACCTCAGGAAAAAAAAAAGAAAGAAAGAAAAAGAAGTTAATTTGATGTGTTTCAACAGGATCCTAATATACTGAAACAGTGGGCTAAAATCAGCAAGAAGAAATTTACCAGACAAAAATCCTGCTTTTAGTTCCAGCAGTTAAACTGTACAAGTAGAAGATTGAGGAGGCCTGACTTAGTAGGAGAATGTTTGAAATGGAGTTCTAAATCTCCACAAATTGGATATAAGCCAATGGTATATAAGTTTATCTAAAACCAAATGGAGGTTTGGGTTGTATTAAGGAAAATATAGCATTTAAATTAAGATTTAATAGCTATATTATATTACAATGCTGCAGTATATTTGGAATATCATACTCAATATAATCTTCTGACTTAAAGAACATTAGCAGCCGGGCATGGTGGCTCATGCCTGTAATCCCAGCACTTTGGGAGGGTAAGGTGAGTGGATCACCTGAGGTCAGGAGTTCGAGACCAGCCTGACCAACATGGTGAAACTACTACTAAAAAATACAAAAATTAGCCAGGTATGGTAGTGGGCGCCTGTGATCCCAGTACTCAGGAGGCTGAGGCAGGAGAATCGCTTGAGCCCAGGAGGCAGAGGTTGCAGTGAGGTGAGATCATGCCATTGCACTCTAGCCTGGTGACAGAGCAAGACTCCCGTCTCAAAAAAAAAAAAAAAGAGAACATTAGCAAACAAGGGAATAACATAGGATATTGACCAAAATCTAGAAATAAGTCATATGATGATCTGGTTATAACAGTTTTAAGAATTAGATATTCAGCCTCGGGAAGGGAAGAGTTGGAAGACATGGGATAGGACAGTATCAAATATCTGAAAAGCAATCATGTAGAAGCCTGGGTGGAGTTGTTCTCTTTTCTTTCAGGAAGCGGAGCTAGGGTAAGTGGGTAGAAGTTGCACACTAGAATCCATTTTTTCTTATTATTAAGAACTTGCCACAAAACTGTTCAAAGGTATAGGACTACCTGTATGAGGTGGTGAGGTCTCTGTCACTCACATGGAGGCTGGAAAACCATAGCCCTGAGATTAGGACTGTACAGATATATAGGTCAGTTATTGTACAAGGGCACCTGGCCAAGGGGGCAACTAGAGCTGAAATCTAGCCAGTGCTGCAGTAACTACATCATGTATCCTGGCATTGGTTACCCAGAGAAAGAGATACCTTTTTATAGTTCACCCAAAGATGCCCCAGGTCTAGTAGATATAGAAAGGTTGAGAGATCAGATCGGTAACTGCTAACTCCCTGCCAAATCTTATTGTCCATTAGTCTGTGGCCACAGCTATGTTTAATTAAAACTCAAGAAAATGAGGTGAAGAAAATCTAAGCAAATAAATTCCACTTAACCCAAAGGAGAATATATACGCTTTTTAATATATTGATGCATTTAAAGGCCTCTCTAACCTTATCCCACATGATGTTGTGTGATATGCTGCAGGAGGGGATGAGAGAGTGATGGAGTTGGTTGGTCTTCCATGCTCTGTGATCTCTCTTAATAACAAGGTGTGAGCTCTGCTATATCTGAGGCATCTTCAGTGCCTGTCATATCTTTCTTTGGAGATGAAGCACCATTAAAATGTTTTCCACTGAAAATCTTTATATATGTATTTACATATATATAAAGAGATATATATGTGTGTGTATGTATATATATAAATGTGTGTGTGTGTGTATATATATATATATTTTTTTTTTTTTAATAGAGATGAGGTCTTGCTATGTTGGTCAGGATGGTCTCAAACTCTTGGCCTCAGTCAGTCCTCCCACCGCAGCCTCCCAAAGTCCTGGGCTTATAGGCATGAGCCACCATGCCTGGACTGAACAATCCTTATATTTAAATGTGAAGTTTAAAAACCTGTCTCTACTAAAAATACAAAAACCTATCTGGACATGTGGTGGGCACCTATAATCCCAGCTACTCGGGAGACTGAGGCAGGAGAATTGCTTGAACCTGGGAAGCAGAGGTTTCAGTGAACCAAGATCATGCCATTGCACTCCAGCCTGGGCAACAAGAGTGAAACTCCCTCTCAAAAAAAAAAAAAGTGAAGTTTTACAAACAAAATATAAAAGTATGCATATAATGTCATTTCAACCCTGTTGCATGGAAATTTTTTTTTTTTTGAGACAGAGTCTCACTCTATCTGCCATGCTGGAGTGCAGTGATTCAATCTCAGCTCACTGCAACCTCTGCCTCCTGAGTTCAAGCAATTCTCTGCCTCAGCCTCCTGAGTAGCTGGGATTACAGGCACGTGCCACCATGCCCGGCTATTTTTTGTATTTTTAGTAGAGACAGGGTTTCACCACATTAGTCAGGCTGATCTCAAACTCCTGACCTCGTGATCCACCCGCCTTGGCCTCCCAAAGTGCTGGGATTACAAGTGCCCACCCCCATGCTGGGTGCGGTGGCAGGGGAATCGCTTGAACCCGGGAGGCAGAGGTTGCAATGAGCTGAGATCATACCACTGCACTCCAGCCTGGGTGACAGAGCAAGACTCTGTCTCAACAACAAAACAAAAAGAAATAGATGGGGTAAAATGCTACATCCAAGAAGCGTGTTACCCTAGATACCATATATGTTGAAGAGGGAGAGGGCATTAGCTAAAAAAAATTTGATGCAGTGCTTTGAACTTCTAAGCCTTTTCTGTCTCCAATCCAAAGAATGCTGGGAGAGGAACATTTCAAAGACAAAGAATAGAAGCACAGAGCAGTTAACAAGAGTAAATTGTCAAGAAGTGCTGGCAGTAGCTAGGCCACGAGTGTCAGGCCAGCAACCTGGGTTGTCTTCTGATGTTTCTGGGAATAGAGATTTATCTTAAATCTCCACCTGGTTCTAGTTTTAATTTTAGAACTCTCTTTATCTAGTTCATCAATCACATTACAATGTAGAAGTTGCAGAAAATTAACCACAAAATCTAATTCCCACTTTTTCTTCTACCCTCCCTTTTGTGATTTGCATTTTGTCAAGTGCAGTTTGTGTCTCAGCCAGGACACTCTCGTGGCTGACTTGTGTGTGTACAGCAATCTGCTTTGACTTCACTCTTGTATATGGTTTAACCTCCTCTCCAGCAATTGTTAAGACGCTGCCAAGACAGAATTTTGCCACAAGTTCCTGCAGACTTCCACTGAAAAAGGACCCTCACTATAGGGAAGGGACAGGAAAACTGGCAATAATGAAGGCTAGTTGGCAGGTTTCATAATGAAAGGCAGGTTGCTGAGGGAAGAGGATGCTTATATTGGAACACAGAAGAAATAAAATTTTATAACTCCAACAAGAGTGCATTTGTAATCAGTATAGTTCTTAACTCCAGAAAATCTTAGGACAGAGGAATAGTATCGTTCATCTCTTCTTAACTAGGAAACTATCCAGTTAACTAGCATAGGCTCTCAATTGCATATGTTCTGTCTGGCACGTCTTATGGTTTTGGTTATAGGCAATGTATAATCCTCTCAGGGCTGCTATTTATTGGATAAGATATGTAAAAGAAGTCCTTTATAAGAACTTCCAGTTTTTTTGAGTGTATGTGACAATTGTTGGGAATTGAAAGATTGCAATATTTATATGTAGAAATTCCACTAATTTATATGAAGAAATTCTACCCATGGGAGAGGGACTGTATCTCTCTTATTCATTGTTGTGTCCTCAGAAGCACACATAGAACTGGGCATAGGAGGTGTTGAATAAATATTTGTTAAATGAATGATAAAAAGAAGGAATGTGCATGGCTGTAAAATTCTCAGTGATTGAAGAATAAAGGCAGCTGGACATAGTGGCTCATGCCTGTAATCCCAGCACTTTGGGAGGCTGAGGTGGGAGGATCACTTGAGCCCCAGAGTGCAAGACAAGCCTGGGCCACGTAGTAAGACCCCATCCCTACAAAAAATTTTAAAATTAGCTGGGTGTGGTAGTACATGCCTATAGTCCCAGCTACTCAGGAGACTGAGGCAGAAGTTGAGCCCAGGAGTTGGAGGCTGCAGTAAGCCATGATTGTACCACTGCACTCCAGCCTAGGTGACAGAGCGAGATCCTGTCTCAAAAACAAAAACAAAAAAAGAATGAAGGCAATTTTAACCTCTTTTTGGGATGCCAGTAGCAAACTATTTCCTTCTCTCTAAATCAGTATTAAGGCCTCTAGATATAATCAGTCTACATTTACCCACAGTCCTAACTCTAGGAAACATATTCCATGAATTAGGCACAAATTAAGAATAAAATAACAACATAGGATTTTTGTGAAAGTAAAGATTTTTTTTCAGTGTCTTTCGGTTACTAACTTTAAAATGCTACGTAGATTTTTTTTCCCCTAAGCAATGTGAGAATAAATGATTGTGAAATGATAGTGTCCTTAGCAAAAGCAGTCATTTTGCAATGAAGGAAAAGCTTGTTAAATATAGTAATGTATTTTTCCCTCAAATTATAGAAAGAAAAACAATTTTCTTTAGACTAGCCTATAAAACACCCTGCATATTCCATACACATTCATACACAGTAGAAAAAAGTAGACAGATACAAAGCATTCTATTTAAACCACCATTAGGAAAGCTACAAGCACCTTATGTACAATTAATGACTGTCATCCTGCCAGCTTGGAAAAAAGAAACACACAGAATAGGAGTCAGGAGAACAAAAGAAATATATATCACTTTTCATGTCAGAGGTAGCTTGAAAAAAAATGAAAGTCCCAGGAAATTCTTCTGAGAAAAGCGGTCAATTATTTTGCTCCTCAGTTTCTCACATCTTGGTAAGAATAGGAGTGCTCTGCAGGGCAGCATACATCTACCTCAGCTTTTCAATTGAAGCTAAAGATAGGAAATACTCCACTGGCAAGGAATACAACTGATTTTGAATGCTTAGAAATATCACCTGGGCCTTCTATTTAAAAGGATTATGACATTGTTTGGGAGATTTGCATCAAGTAATTGGGAGTGGTTGGGGTACAGATGAGATAAGATTGGTTGTGAGTTTATCATTGTTGAAGCTGGATGATAGGTTTGTGGGAGTTCATTGTGCTGTTCTCTCTACTTTTATGTATGTTTAAAATATTACATGAAAAAAACTAAAAATGATGATTTCCTAAAATGGGAAAAAAAAAACTTCCTTTTTTTTTTTTTTTTTTTTTTTTTAGATTAGTGTGGTAAATAGGAAAAGCATTGTTCTCACTCTTAAGTGAAGTGGGAGTTGAAGAGTGAGAACACATGGACACAGGGAGGATAACATCACACACTCAGGCCTGTCAGAGGGTTGGGGGAAGGGGAGAGAGAGCATTAGGACAAATACCTAATACATGCAGGGCTTAAAACCTAGATGACAGGTTAATAGGTGCAGCAAACCACCCAAACACCATGTCACATGTATCCCTGTATAACAAACCTGCACTTCTGCATGTGTATCCCAGAACTTAAAGTAAAATTTAAAAAAGAGAATTTAAAAAAAGATATTACTCAGGCCAAAAAAAAAAAATTGGAAATGCATGAAATATAGTATCAGAAGCTCATTATTTACAAGTTTCAATCTTAAAATGTACTAACAGTGCTGCCTCATGTTAGTTACTACAGGTCTTTAAACCTTAGTTTCAAAATTTGAAAAATTGAAATAATGCCAAACTTTACCTTATAGGGTGTTACGCAGATAAATGAATTAATATTTCTGAAAGTGCTATATAACCTGTAAAATGACACAAAACTATAAAGCCAAATAATTTTTAATTGAACTATACATCTATCCAAAGTTATGTGTGCTTTATTTTCCAAATTTACATTTAATTAAATCAGTTCCAGCCAGAAGCAAGTCCATGTCTTTCTAAATCTATAGCATCAGAATGAAACTGAAATATCTTCCTCCTCTTTCTCTCTGCTTCTGTTTCTCTGCTTCTGGGATGCTCCTATAGGTAACTTCTAACTGTTCTTCCTGCCTTCCTTCTGCCCCTCTGCAAACTTTCTGCAACCTACTGCTGGAGAAATTGTCCTAGAACACCTCTTGGATCATGTGACTCCCTGGCTCAGAAACATTCCTGGATTACCATTGCCCATAGAATTAAATCTAGTTTACTTAACCTACCTTCAAAGTCTCCAGTGTTGAGTCTCTAACTGGCCTTTCCAGCTACCTCACAAACACTCATGTTCTAAACCTAAGCAAAAGGCTCTAAGCAAAAGGCTTTCTCTCTGGTGTTTTTGTCCCCCATCTGTCCTCTTAGGATGCAGTACTACTTTTCTCCCTGTCTATCTAGATTCTGTTAATACCTAAAAATCAGCCTTATCCCCCTTCTCTTCTAAGAAGTCTTCCTAAACTCTTCCAGATCATGTAATCTCTCCCTTTTCTTAGTCTTAAATATGATTGATTTGGCAAGTAATCATGTATTCCTTTGTGATATTACATTTATTCTTGTTTTAAGCAGTTAATTATCGCTATTGTTACTTTTTTCCTGTCCTACCCAGTTACATGATAAACTTTTTTTTTTTTTTTAAAGACAGAGTCTCACTCTGTCACCCAGGCTGGAGTGCAGTGGCATGCAATCTCTGTTTGATGCAACCCTTGCCTCCCGGGTTCAAGTAATTCTCCCACCTCAGCCTCCCAAGTAGCTGGGACTGCAGGCATGCACCACCATGCCCGGCTAACTTTTGTATTTTTAGTAGAAATGGGGTTTCACCATGTTGGCCAGGGTGGTCTCAAACTCCTGACCATTGATCTGCCCTCTTCAGCCTCCCAAAGTGCTGGGATGACAGGCATGAGTCACTGCACCCAGCCCAGATGATAAACTCTTAAAAGGCAATAATTGTGACTTTTATATCTTCCTGCCACAAGGCCCAGTGCTTTGCATGCAGCTTGTACTTTCATTAACATTTGTGGAAAAATGTTACCTAAACTGATATGGGATTATATAGTTCCTGATAGTTATATTTAGCATATTAATACTACACTCGTATGTGCTTCTTTGGATCTTAAAAAATGACTTTTTAGGCTGGGCACCGTGGCTCATGCCTGTAATCCTAGCATTTTGGGAGGCCAAGGTGGGCGGGTCACCTGAGGTCAGGAGTTTGAGACCAGCCTGATCCACATGAAGAAACCCTGGCTATTAAGTACTAAGTCCCCAGGCCATTGTTTGTAAAAATACAAAATTAGCTGGGTATAGTGGCTCATGCCTGTAATCTCAGCTACTTGGGAGGCTGAGGCAGGAGAAACACTTGAACCCAGGAGGTGGAGGTTGTGGTGAGCCAAGATCGTGCCATTGCACTCCAGCCTGGACAAAAAGAGCAAAACTCCATCTCAAAAAAAAAATGACTTTTAGAAAAATTAGTTTTGCATAGCATCTTACAGGGTGGCATAGTGGGAAATTAGATTCAGTCTTATTTGTTACACAGACCTGGATTCAAATCCCAGCTTAGACACGTCAGCTATGTGAAATCCTGGCAATTTACTTGACCTCTTTTTTTCTTAGCTTCTTCAATCATAAAATGGAAATACAGTACTAAGACTTCTTTGCACCGTTAGGCACAGTGTATGTATAGTCCCCGGCATGTCATCAGTTAAAGGCAGATATTATTATCTTAGTGCACATCAGATGGTTTCAGCAGGTCATCAAAGTGAATGATCGTGGTTCTTTATAACTCAAGAGATAGAATGCAGTAAATATAGAGAAGAATCGGGATAAGTCTCTACCCACTCCTCCAAGCCCTGCCTCTGTGCTCTGTATTTTCTTTTGTGCATCCTGAGTCAGTAAGGGTTACAAGCTAAAATATAGCTGGAATCCCTGTCAATTTAAAAAGTACTAAGTCCCCAGGCCATTCTTTATCTGTTTACATACTAGGTGAGTTATCTTAGTATAGTTTTTTGGAGACTTCCTCTCAATCCAAACCATAGCTTAGTCATGTCCTCTTTCTTTACTTGCTCTTTATTTCACAGCAACCCTAACTGTATTTAGTTCTCCTGCAGTCTTCTGCTTACAGTCATGGTGAGTTTGTCAGCTTTTAGTCTTCTGAACCATGGTCTATAAATCATTGTATTTTCGTTTATTTAGTGATCCAAGGTTGCCTCTTTTAGATAAGACCCAAAAGCAGTGATATAGAAGGACTTCAGTCATAAAGCACAATGTTGTCAATACTTGAGAACATACGACTAGGCAGAATGCAAGGTCACAAGAGAATTGTCATCATCTGGAATTGGCTTTTAGGGAATGTCTTTTCTCCACTGAGGGCAGGATTCTGAATATGTGCTCACTTACACATGAGAAAAAGCATTAGCATGTGAAAGAGGCCAAAATCTAATAGGCCAAAAGAAAAAAAGAAAAAAAACTTTGTTATATCAGGATTCTATCACTATGAGCACTTCTTTTTCTTTTATTATTATTATTATATATATTTTTTGAAACAGGGCCTTACTCTGTTGTCCAGGCTGGAGTGCAGTGGCATGATCATGGCTCAAAGGGCTGGGATTACAGGCTTGACTCACTGTGCCTGGCCTGACTTATTTCAGTATTTAATGCTATATTGTTTTCATGCTTGAAAAAAGAAAAAAATTTGCAGGAAAACAGCCACAAAAGCATTAGTTATCACAGAAATGAACATGGAAAAAGGAATCACTGGATATTATGTTTATAGGGACTTTTGACTGAGTCGAACCCACTGGGGTGCCAATTCTTAGATCCCTTGTGATTATTCTTCTTAAAGTTACCTTATGAATCATCACCTTAATCTATGGTTATAACAAAAGTTTCATTCACACATGCTTTTAAAGTCACAATTCTATGTAGGTTAGGTTTTTTCAAATTCAAGGGTAGTCTTCAATTTGTCTGCTTAGGCTACTCAGCTTTAAGCCATAAAATTGGACTCAGATTTTAAATTACATTTGTTTTTCTACTGCTCATTATTGCTGAGCTATTTCTTATTTATCTTTTACTGATTGCAAAACAAACCTAAGGAGAACTGTTGGTTTTCATTATATGGATCTCATTTTTAAAAAATAATCATTTTAGTCTGGGAGTGGTGGCTCACGCCTGTAATCCCAGCACTTTGGGAGGCTGAGGCGGGCGGATCACCTGAGATCAGGAGTTCGAAACCAGCCTGACCAGCCAACATGGAGAAACCATCTCTACGAAAAATACAAAAATTAGCCAAGCATGGTGGTGCATGCCTGCAATCCCAATTACTCGAGAGGCTGAGGTAGGAGAATTGCTTGAACCCGGGAAGCGGAGATTTCGTTGAACTGAGATCACACCATTGCACTCCAGCCTGGGCAACAAGAGCGAAACTCTGTGTCAAAAAAAAAATCACTTTACTGAGAAAATTTCATGTGTAAATGCAAATAATTTTCCCTTTCAGTAGTGTCATGCAACAGGCCCATTAAAAGGGAAAAGAAATATTGGCTAAATTCACTCATTGAATTTGCTAGTCTTTTAACAAGCAAAAATGTCTAGGAAAAAATATCGCAGATGTCAGTAATCTTAACACAGAAAATATTGTTAACGGAGTCCTCTTTGAATCCAAAAGGTAGGCATGAGTCTAAAACATATATTCACAGAGTCATGGAGTATTAGCCCTGGAAGGGACTTTGGTAATCATCTGGTCTAGGGACATAAAGTAGTTGGTGTCCCAGCTAGAGTCAGAGTTCTTGCGTTTCATCTCCCAGTCACTTCATTGTGCTCACTTGACTTTTATACTTGGAAACTATTACAATCTAAATCAACTATTAAAATACTTATATCAACTATTAAAATCTAAATTGTGATTATCTTCAGGCACATAATGGCAGCTTTGCTAACACTACCTCAGATCCATTTGATTTCTTGGGAACTACCAGGACTGTATTTGGTTTATTTTTAAAGCCAAACAGCTTTATAAACCTTAAAATATTTCGTCTTCGAAACCTAAAAGGCTCTTTATTTAGTCCATGATGAATATTTGAGTAGTGTTAAATTTATCATTCTGGCAGTACTCACATTGTACTTGTCATTAATTGTGACTCATCAAAGAATGTTTTGATGTTGAGTCCTTGGCTAACAGATGGCTCTGTTTAGAGGAATTGAGGCAGTGAGCTATGAGGTCCAAGGAGAGAGACTTCTTATATAATTAGTCACTAGAAGTTGTTTGAATTTGTAAGGAAGCACAGTCATCTGTAGGGAAGGGAAGGTTAGCCTTTGTGTTAAGGCTGGAGAAGGCTTTTTTTCAACCCCCTTCAGAGGATGCATAGGAGAGTTGATGTCAGTGTTGTTTGTATGCCAGGTGGGATCTGGAATGACACAAATGGCCAGCAGAGATGCACAAAGTTAAATACTTGTTTGTTTCTCTTTTTAAGGAGTCTGCCACCTTGGTGACATAGTCACAGAGACCACCACACAGGAAAGAACAGGAGCTCAACCAATAGGAGTACTAATAAGAACTTGATTATAGAATGTAAAGCAATTAATCTTCCTTTTAAAAAGCATATACCAGCTGGCCAGGGTAGCTTATGCCTGTAATCCCAGGACTTTGGGAGGCCAGGGTCTCCCAAAGGAGGTGAGTGGATCACTTGAGTCCAGTAGTTCGAGACCAACTTGGATAACATGGCAAAACCCTGTCTCAAAAAAAAATTACAAAAAATTAGCCAGACATAGTGACACACAACTGTAGTCCCAGTTACGCAGGAGGCTGAGGTGGGCAGATCACCTAAGCCCCGGAGGTAGAGGCTGCCATGAGCCATGATCGTGATTGTCATCTTGCCACTACACTCCTGGGTGACAGAGTGAGACCTTGTTTCAAAAAAAAAAAAAATTACTTCAGAGGCTACGGAACCATCTCCCCCTTCTTTCTCCTCTGCCTTTTCCCTTTTTCATTTTTTTCTCTTCCTAGATTGTTTTTTCTTGTATTTTCAGTCCATCAATGGTATACTAAGGCATAGTCCTCAAAGGCATGAGCAGCTCTCAATACATTATTCGTCACCTGTGTGCTTACCACTATGTTAGCAATGAAACTACATGGGCAGCTTATCTTATATTCTGGGTCCTAGTGTATGCACAAGTGAGTCATTATTTGGAATGACATTTAGTGCTTCTTTAATTAGGAAAAGAGGAATATACACTGTATCATAAAAAAGACCAAGAGAAACTTGAAAGACAAAATTCAGATTCTCTTAGATATATTCAAAAAATAGTACGTTACACATACTTGACCTTTCTGAACCTCAGGTTCTTCATTTGCAAAATAAGTTAATAATATATACCTTGGGGAGTTATGTGAAAATGAAATAAGCACAATGTCTTACCCACAGTAAAGACTCGGTAAGTGGTCTCTGTGTTACGGAAGAAAAGTAAATTAAGTAAGTAGACAAGGATGCTGACTTGCTTGCTAGCAACAAGGAAACACAGAAACAATGATTAAGAATAAAAGCAGACTCGTAGTTGAATTAATAATAATCAATGAAAGGGCTATTTTAAAAGGCTGTCAAGAGCACAACATTCAAAATAAAAGTGATAGTGCTGTCACTGCACATTACTGGAGTGTTACTTCAGTTTGGGGTTGCATGGCTTAAAAGCACTGAGAAAAACTAAATCAAGTAATACTGAGAGGCAAATAAAGAACAGTAGAGAGAACCAAAGATTAAAAATTGAAAGCCTGGGCTTAAGCCCCTGGCTCAGCATTTTTTAGCCACCTAACTAGAAATTATCACAAGCCAGGCTTGGTGGCTTAGGCCTGTAATCCCAGCATTTTGGGAGGCCAAGGCAGATGGATCACTTGAGATCAGGAGTTTGATACCAGCCTGGCCAACATGGTGAAATTCAGTCTCTACTAAAAATACAAAAAATTAGCTGGGTGTGGTGGCGCACGCCTGTGATCCCAGTTACTTGGGAGGCTGAGGTAGGAGAATTGTTTGAACCCAGGAGGGAGAGGTTGCAGTGAGCCAAGATCTGGCCACTGCACTCCAGCCTGGACAGAGCCAGACTCCATCTCAAAAGAAAAAAAAAAGCAATTATCACAAATACTTTAATAGGTGACACATGACCTCACTTAGTTCTCACATCTGTAAACAAGTTTAAGAATGATTTTTAAATTTCTGAGTATTTTTGTGCATATGTACAACAAATTGTATAATTTATTGTACATATGCACATTATATGTTATATAATTTTGTGCAAATTGTAAAACGTAATATAAATCAGTTTTTAAAAGGGATGATAGGGGAAGATACTCCCTTTAAAAAGGCTGACTTAACTGCCTCTAGATATTATCAATAAAAGAATAAATAAAAGGTAGATGATGGTAAATCTTCATTTTCATAGATGATAGAATTGGAAGAAATGGGATTGCAGTAGTCAACTTTGTAGAGACAAAAGAGAAAAGGCCCAACCATTAAGTTGTCTAAACAATAGCCAGCTAGTAATGAACATCAGTAATACCCTCCTTGCTGTACTTCTTCTGAAACTCATGGACTCACCATTTCCAGCCTTTCTGGACAGACACATGTACATATGACAAAAGTGCTATATAGCAGCTTTAACAGGAAAAATGGTTTAAAATTCATTTTGTTTAATGCCTTGGAGTGTTGCAAAGTCTATAAAGAAACACTAAATAGTTAACCTGTGGCCTAAGAGCAGGGTCATAGACCGAATAACTTTTTGAGATTACTCCATTCAATCTATTTTTCTTAATTGAGCAGATGTTTCTAATTAAGATGTTTAACACTTTGGAGCAAAAAAATGTCATCTCACATCATGCGTATTTTAATCAGTTTGATTTATTTATTTTTATATCTTCCCCCAAAGTAGTTGAATTTATAAGAACTAAATGGGAAAGAAAATTCTGATTATTTCCCTTCTGATGAGCTGTTTATATGAGAGCTGATTAGTACCTTCAATACTTAAGGGGACTTAAGAAAAAAATTGTGTCTGGATTAAAACATTAAAAATAGAAACATAATTCCAGGATTAAGTTCCTTGACTTACTTGACATTTAAAGTAATTTCCACAAAGTAATTTCCTTTGTAAAGATTTACAAATTTATGAGAGAAAATACCTTATCCTGCCTACAGATTATTGTGTCAATTAAGAATAAACAAGATTATAGAAAACCAAGCATTAGGTTGGAAATGGATCTATGCCAAGTGTGATGCAATCATATTTAAATGATTAGTTGAAATAGTGAATATGAGCCTTCCCTTTTTATCCAGGGCTTGAATAAGAACAGCTATGAGTGATTTTATAAGTGGGCCTTGTTTGCATGTACTAGTTACTTAGCCTTATGTTTCTGTCTTATCTATGGCGAACTTCCACCAAAAAACACAGAACCCCAAATGGATCCACAATTATCATCTGAAACTCTGAAAATATGTTGATTCTCTTGTATTGCCAAGGACCATGCCCTAAAAAACAAAAACAAAACAAGCAAGCAAAAAAATCCAGTCTCTGAAGTTGCTGCCTTGTTCTTGATTATAACTGGAATAGAGACGTTCATTGGAAAACATGGAACGTATAAAAAAATAATTTGTTCCTATATCAGAGGCTAATGTTCTTCACTCAGAGGTAGCTTGCTTATGAAATGTATTAAGAAATTGTGTGCTTAACAGAAACAAACTTCATTCAGGTTTGATTGATTTGCTGATCTACACACACAAAATGACTCTTTTCACAAAGCAGTTGCCTTTCCTCAGTTTCTCCATAATGCCATACATGCATACAAATCACACTTTCAGTTATTCACTGTAGAAATCTCATAAGATCTATAAGAAATCTCTCATGATAACTGGGCCTTCATTGACTTTCTTTTGTTGGCCAAACACTGAGTATTTTTGGTTTGAGATGACAACTTTATTTTAAGCCCGAGAGAGCAGTTGACTTGCCCTCGGTCTAATGATACTAAGCAGCTGCCACAGCCTGTTTCTCATCCACTGGAGAAGACTGTCCCTGGAGAGGGAATACATAACTGTGCATGTCTCTTTCAAGATGTCTCTTTGGGTACCGTGTTGGGGAGTGACTTTCTAAGGGTGTGGAGTGCTCTGTGTTTAGCTTTTTTATTACATCCCTGTGTACAAAGGAGACACAGTGTTAAAGAGTTGAGACTTTAGGAAAATTCATGTTACTTCATTTGCATTTATAGTGTACCTGAAGGTGAGGAAAAATTTTTTGTTTTGTTTTAGCAAGATACATCAAAGGCAAACAAATTTACTTGCATAAACAGTAAAATTATATTTTTTTCTTCTGTGTTCCAGAATCAAAAGGAGCTTGATTTGCAATGGGAGAATGTAGGAACAGGAGGCATAGTCCCTTTAGATAATAATAATTATAATAGCTTCCATTTTCTAATTATTTACTGTGTAAAATGCTCAGCATATCATCTAGCACATAGGATAGATAGCTGTTAAATGAAGAGTGTTAGGTGCTATGCTAAGCACTCTAGCGCTTTATATCATTTATGTCATGCAAGGTAGATTTCATCTGAGGCTTTACAGGATGACAGGGACAGTCTTATTTATTAATGGGCATGGATTGCTCCCTCTGATGAAGAAACTGAAACTTAGATAAATAACTTGTTTAATGTCACACAGCTAGTAACCATGGAAGACAAGATTCCATACTAACTTAATTCCAATGTCTATATTTAATATATCACATCCACCCTCCCCCCGCCCCCCTCCCCCCGCCACACACACACACAGTTTCTTTGAGCTCACTGTCTGTTCAGATTGTTACTTGTTTTAGACTGTCTCATTGTCCTTACTGGACTCTTCTTGCTGCTCTTGTCAGATTTACTCAACAGTAATCATTTGATCTCATTTCAAGACATTTCCTAAACCTAACCTTACAATAGAGATACCCCACTTTATCTACTAAATGTTTTTTCCTGCTATTCATAGACCATCTTAAATCAGATCATCCTCAGAAAGCCTTCTCAGAATATTTGGTATTTTCCTGGGGCCTACCATATACCCAACTCCCTTTTCATTTTTTCATTATTTCAGCATTTATTATTTTCTTCCCAGATTTACTAACCTCTTATTTTCATTTAGTCAAAATTTTAGAATTATAGAGTTGCAGAATTAGGAGAAACCTCAGCAATCTGACCTCCCAGCCAGTTTGTTCAACTTCCCTTATACCACACCTGAGAGATGAAGGCTGTGCCTCTCCATCAAGATGGGCACACACTGTGATCAAGACTTCCTAGAAAAATACTGGGGAGCACTGTGAAAGGCCTTGACTCAGAGTGTGGGAAGAAAATAATTCACGTCTGATTAGTATTTATGGAGCCTCACTACAGTGAGGACATTATTGCCAGGGTTTCGGGTGGGTAAACAATGAGTGAGACACAGGCTCTGCTCCCAAGGAACAAAATCTAAAAGGCTGTGAGGGATTGAGTAGACTACACAGATGTACAAAAAATGACATAAGTATAGAGATGCAGTCTTGGGGCATTTATAGGATGGAAATATCATAGCGAGTTGGAAGAAATCAGAAAAGACTATATGAAGAAAGGTAGATTTCATCTGAGGCTTTGCAGGATGATAGGGACAGTCTTATTTTATTTTATTTTTGAGACAGAGTCTCACTCTGTTGCCCAGGCTGCAGTGCAGTGGTGTGATCTCGGCTCACTGCAACCTCCACCTCCTGGGTTCAAGCGATTCTCCCACCTCAGCCTCCCGAGTAGCTGGGATTACAGGTGCCCACTGACACGCCTGGCTAATTTTTGTATTTTTAGTAGAGATTGGGTTTCACCATGTTGGCCAGGCTGCTCTTGAACTCCTGTCCTTGCAATCTGCCCGCCCCAGCCTCCCAAGGTACTGGGATTACAGGCGTGAGCCACTGCACCCAACAGCACAGCCTTATTAAAGGGCATAGATTGCTTCCTCTGATCCGCTGTTAGACAAGGCTATTTCATCATGTCAAGAAAAGGTAGATGTGGCAAGTGCCAAGCTCTGTAGAAAGAGATGCTATGGAAATGCTAAGTAAAATGTCATAGTTGTTGTTCAGATATGGCAAACCAGGATGAGTCAACCCCCTTCCCCTCGCACACATTATCACCTACACATTTTGGAATGATGTTGGGTAAGAGTCATCCTTATGCCTGCCCTTCACTATTACTCATCTTACTTTGGCCACCCAGCTCTCACTTTGTCCTGTCACTCATCCCCTGTATTTGAAGTAGAGAAGCATATAAAGGCAACTGAATAATTTGGGGTCTGTAAATATAACCTTTGAGTCACTATCACATGGTGCTTTTGTGGGCCAGGGCAGTACCCAGTGCAGTGATGAGCTTGCCCATCTGCTTTGGACCTCAGCCTTCCAGCAGGGCTTCATCTCCTGGGTAAGCAAACAGGCAGAAGCATGTCTGGCCCAGAAGAATGCCCTGAATCACAGTTTGTGCAGTTCTGTGCCAGTCCCCAGGGACAGCATGAGAACAGAAGAGATGAGAAGTGCACAAACTGAATAGCCCATTCCTAATGATATTTAATTGAATCTGGGCACCGACAAGGCTTGGCCTAGTAGCTTTCTTTCCCTCACGTGCAGCTTAGCTCTGCCAGATTTCTCTTGTAATGATCATTCCACCCAGGTAGCACAGAACTTTTTTATAGAATGAGGCCTTGGGTAAGGATCAAGAAACCTGGGAACCAGTTTCAACTGTGCCATAAACTTTAAGCAAGTCATTTAACATCTGTGAGGTTTTTTTTTTTTTTCATTTATAAAGTAGGAAGAATACCCATCCTACTGGTCTCTGTGAATTTTGTGTCTAAGGCTGTAAAGTGACATAATAGCTTAGAATACCTTTTGAATGGTTATTTTTATTACTAGAGTCTTAACTGTTAACACAATTAAGTGCAAATAATACCACCCTTGGAGGTAACAAATGACAAGTACCTTGTGGAAACCTGTTACCACTGTTTGTGTTGACATAGGAGTGTAAATTATAGCTAAGGTGTGAGGTTTTTATTGTTGTGAGGAAAGTGATTGTGAGGGATAGCTGCAGTAAAGAGCAAAGAAGGATCTACCTTAGTTCTCCTAGTTCTACAACAAGGCCTAGTTAAGTGATATGGTCTGACCATAGAGAACAATGCCTACAAAGTAGTCCATAAGAGTAGTAATTCTTCATTTATGTTTTCCTGTTGCTATCTGACCAAGCCTTCTTCTCATTGTTCATTTTCTTTTGGTTGTGGAGTAGGAGTGATGCTTGCTTCCTAATTCTGCTCCCTCTCCCACCCATTTCTACCACTAAGGATTGAGCCTTACTTGAGGGATGGGGATACTACCAGAGAGAAGCTCAGAAAGCAGCCAGCAAGGATTTTGTGATGCAATGGTCCTGTTCTTCCTCCATGTTCTACCTTGCAGAATCTGTGCAGTTTTGCTCCCCTGGGAAGGCCCTGATAGCTCTTTAGTAGATACGAGGACTATGCTGCTAAGTCCTCTGGATTGAATTCTTTCACTGGACATTGGGGTAGTGGGGAAGTCCCTGGACTGTGGTCTTGGACTTCATAGCCCCTGGGGAAGCTCTGGGCTCCTCTCACATCTAAAGCAGAAATGCCAGTAGAGGAAAAAGTCATTCTTAGGACCACAGGACAAAGCCTCAGTGGAACTTCTCAAGGTCTAGCCCCTGGCTTCTGCAGTCCTCCAGCAGTGGAGGGCAGAGGCCATCTCCCTAATTTAGATAATTTCTCAGGATCAGATTAGCCTCTTTCTCAGCTGCAGTTTTTTTCTTTATTCTGCTTTCTGCTGACTTAACAGTTTTCCTCAAGGAGCCAAACAAGTAATTGTTCATCTCCATCCCTCTCTTCTCCTATTTACTTCCCTCCCTGGGTGGATTATTGCAGAGTTCCAGCAAAGCTGCCTTCAGCAGCCTCTGACGAAAGCTGCATGCTGACCACATGGCTGCACACTGGCCACACATGCCCCTTTGACCATACCAATTAAAGAGGACCCAGCATAGAAGCTGCAGGCTCACTTTTTCATATGTTTTCTTGGGAAATCTTAAGAAAGGGTAGTGCGCATTCCTGGAAGCGAGTCTGCAGTGCTGAAGCCTTGGTCACCCAAGCATTCCCTCTGCATGATGGCGGTGCTCCCAGACTATCCAAAATGCAGCAGCGCATGGAAAGAGACAGTCTGCTGAAGTGTTATTGGTTTGCAATACCCTGATAAGGAGATTTCATTCCCTCCTTGCTGGCAAAGTTATATAGAGTAATTATATAAGTACTGCTGTGACACTGGGCGGAATCTCATTAAAAACTGTATAAAGAACAATTGAGTTGTGGTAGAGAATATTCGTTTTATTCCAGTTCAGTATAAGCCATGTAATAGAACATTAGCCTGAGCGTAAATACTGGTGTTGCTCCAGCTCCCTGATAGACTGTATTTGGGATGTGTATTTAGTCCAGCATTTGCTTATATGAGGCATGACAGAAAGGATGAGGCAGGTCCAGATTTTCCCATCTCGTGAGGAAGTTGCTCACTGTGCTGAGCAGATTGTTGTTTGTTTTTTACCCCTCCTGGGAGAGCTACTTGTTCAGCTTGGATGGGATGCTCTGTGGCAGTTTGACCACATGACAACTCTGAAACACACGCACTCACGCACGCATGCACCTCCAGACTCGGGCCCAAAAGAACGTGTCTCCTTAGCAGGTTTAGCCTTCCACCAAGATGTAAGAGAGGCCTGGTCAGGGGAGAATTTGTCATGTGTTGTTGTTCCTTTATTTTCAGAAAAGTAGCAGGCAAGTCCTTGTTTAATATAAGGATGTTTTTATTTGATGGCATGTGAATTGTCCCTTCAGCCTTACTGACCATCACTCATCACAACAAACAAGAGCCATGCTAAGTAGTGTGATAATACAGCAGTCTAAGGCTCAAAAGCATTGAAGGACAGTAACATCTAATACAGTTACACCACTGTACTGTGTATGAGGTACTTTCACACATACTATCTGGTGTGTAGGAAATTCAGTAATCCATTCTTAATTATCCAGAGCATAATCTGTTTAGTATTTGAAGTCTGAGAGCACCATGAATTATTTTCTTTATAAAATATTTTTCATTATAGTTCTAGTGTTCTATAGCATTATAGGGTAACTACAACAGTAATTCATTGTATATTTTCTAATGGTAGAAGAACAGATTTTATATTCTCACAACAAAGAAATTATAACCATATGGATATGCTAATTACCCTGATTTGATCATTACACATTGTACACTGTATTGAAATATCATACTGTACTCATGGACATTATGTGTCAATTAAAAATAAAAGAAAAAGAGGATGAATTTTATGAATATGAAAATGTTTTATTATTTAAAAAAATCCTATCACAAAACATTTAGAAACTAAGAGAAAAACCCTTTTGACCTAACTATAGCACCTTAGTGCACTAATATTATCATTTGCTCTCATTTTCTTCCAGTCTTTTTTTCTTATGCATTCTTGTACATTCATCATAGTGCTATACATATTTAAAGTGCTTTTTTTTCTATAGATCTTCTGACTGGCCCACCCAAATTTTGTTATCTGGTCTCACACCACATTTAGAGGAAAGAAATCAAGATTACTCAACCTCCATTGATATGAAGAGCATTATATTAAAGAATATATATCCCTATTGTTAAAAGTCAATGTCACTTTGCCTGTAATCAAAGTACCAAAATGATGGCAGGGGAAGCATTCAACTGTTAAACAGCCAGCTTCTCTGGTTATTTAAAATAGCTGAGCAAGGCAGCTGGCACAAACCATTTTAGAATCTGGGGTTTGCTGTCGCTGGTAAGGATGTCCCAGCTGTGCCTTATTGTCAAAATTCTCTTCATCATCTCAGGATGCCAGGTCCCAAGCTGAGCTCACTCTGGGGACTCAGATACATTGAATGGGAATGCTTGGCCTCTGCCCATGTTATTTAGGAGCTGCAGGTGAAACTGAGGTTAAGAGAGGCTCAGTTGGTGTCTCTATTAATGCATCCCTGCTCACAGGAATGGGTGTGAACGCATATGTATTTCCAAGTATGCCTGAGGTAGCTGAAGAGAGACTACAGAATCCTCATCCCCAAGGACTTGTCATCAGCTTTCACTCTAGTGTAGTTTAAGTATGGGTGTTTGTCTGTGTGAATGCATGTTTTAAAGAATGAAGCCAACTTTCCTCCCCAGACAATGGCCTGCTCTCCTTTTTATTGAGGAAGATAGGATTGAATTTAGGATCTCATTAAAGTAGGCACATGTCCCTCCTTGGTCACACCCAACTCCCTTTTTCACCTTCCCTATTGTACAGAAGCACATCTATTACACATGGCCTCTAAGGCAGAGACCTGAATGGGTTTCTTCAGAGGCTGCACCATCCCACCAGTACCTCAGATAGGACGGCTGAGACCATTGAGCAGTGGGCCTGAATTTGTAACCAAAGCCTGCCCAGATGCAGTGTAGGACAACCCCCTAGCTTTCCTGCACGCCAAGAAGGAAGAAGGAAGCAGTTCAAGAAACTGAGGCATAATTGCTAATGCAAGTTCCAGAGCTTCTGACTGCCTGACAAGTGTGCCCTTCCCAAGCCATGGAATCTCCATGCAGCATGCAAATGTCTTCTTCTTTCATCCTTTTTTTTTTTTAAAGTTAGCAGAACTCCCTGAAGTGCACTTACTCTCCAAATATGTACACAGCACGACGCGAGAGATCACTTCTGTCTGTAATGGATGCCTTGTGTCCAGAGTATTTTCCTGGGAATTGTGCGATTCAATTTAGGACTCCTAATGCATGATTAATGTGTATTTAAACAGTCACTGCCTAATCGGACTGCTTCACCTGTAGGACACTGGGGAGTACACAAAGCCGACTTACAAAAAACACCATTGGCATATGTGGAGTGATCCAGCAACTCTGGTGTTGTACAAGGAATGAACATTTTGAGGCTCATATGGTGCCCGTCTAAGAATCCTGCAGTTTCTACCTAGCAGGATTTTCAGAGACCGGCTTCTAGGACCATTTATTTAAATCGGTATTTTTGGGGGGCATGTATCAGGCAAGACTCCATGAGTTTCAGAATGGGGAACTGGATGTAGGTCCTACCTAAGGGAGCTTACAATTTAGTAGGAAGTAGAATATGTTTGTGAATAATTATATCACTAGGTAGAAATTTATGAGGGCTCTAAGACTGATTTTTAAAATGAATGGAAAGCCCATCCCATTGTGAAGAGGAACCCATGTGGCCAGTAAGCATAGATGGTAGTGGATGAGACTGAGGGGAAGGGAGGGAGTAAGAAGCTTACAGTTACTGCTACGGATGTCAGGGAACCTTGCAGGGGCTTTACAGGGCCCTTCCCAGTCATCCACACAGCCCATCAAAGTGGTAAGCTTGGCTGCCTGCAGTGCCCCCATGCTGACCCTTGCTGAGTTCTTTCCCTGCAGGCTTTGCCTGCTCACCATGTAGCCCTTACAGCCTGATTGGTGCATCATTTGGCCTGTGTGTCTGTGAAGCAGAAGTGTCCCGTGAAGAGGCCCCCAAATTCTAGATTCTTATTCACAAAAATATGATTTGAACCTAATGAGCTGTGGACAGATGGCCAAAAGGAAAGAGAAACTAAGGTGGTTGGCTCTGAACATTTTGGTCATTTTCATTTTCATCTCATTTGCAACCCATCAGGTTCTTAGAAGATTTGCATGTGACTCATCACAGAATCTGAACCCTCTAAGTGGGTCATGCCTGAAAAATGGATGAGGAGTTTTCCTCTGAGAGATGTTAGGGGACAGTACAGGCCTGTCCTTTTCAGAGAATTCTTAGAACTGGTTGGATATAAATAGAACCTGAAAAATGGGAACTTGGCTTTAAAGTATCTTATATAGAGTGAGGGAGTATTGGTGTGTGTGTATTTATACATACTTCGGAAAAAATACGCCCTCTTTATGGAAACTGCTTTAGAAGTTAGGCTTATAATTGCTACATGATTCAACCACCAAATTACTGAAATGTTCCCTGTAAGGAGGATTTGACTTTTAGTATAATGGAGTGAATATGTCAAAAATCCAAACAGGTTTTTAATTCTTTAACTTATTCAGGTACGAATTTAGAAGAAAGGATGGTTTCAGGTAGATTTTCTTCTTCCCCCTTGCTTACAAATAATGGTGGGTGGCAGAAACAGACACTGAGGAGGACTCCGGAATTCTACCACTATGCCCTAACAGTTTCCCAGGCAGCAGCCATATATTAGAGTACAGTACACTTTCAATCCCTTTTGTCCTTTCAGCTTGGTTATTTTTTGTTATTTTGGAAAATGCCATATGGCACAATGATTATATATTCAGGTTCTATAATTAAACTGCTTGGGTTCAATCCCCAGCTCAGTCACTTACTAAGCAAGTTTGCCTGCCTTCTTTGTGCTTTGATTTTCCCTTTTTTTAAATGGGCGGGATTATGGTACGTATCTCATAAGGGTGTTGTGATTATTAAATAATACATGGACAGGCTGGTGACGGTGGCTCACTCCTGTAATCCCAGCACTTTGGGAGGCCAAGGCAGGTGGAGCACGAAGTCAGGAAATTGAGACCATCCTGGCCAACATGGTGAAACCCTGTCTCCACTAAAATACAAAAAATAATTAGCTGGGCATGGTGGCATACACCTGTAGTCCCAGCTATCGGGAGGCTGAGGCTTCTTCCCAGCTGCTAGTGGTTGCTGGCAATCCTTGCCATTCCTTGCTTGTAACTACATCATTCTAATCTCTGCCTCTGTCTTCCCTCTGTGTGTGTCTATGTCTCTACATGGCCTTCTTGTAAGGAACCAATAATTGGATTTAGGGCGCACCCTAATCCAGTATGGCCTCATCTTAACTAATTACATCTGCAAAGACCTTATTTCCAAATAAGGTCTCATTCTAAGGTTCTGTGTGAACATGAATTTTGGGGGACACTATTCCACCCAGTACAGAGGTGAATTAAAAGTGTGATGAAATATCCGAGGACTTACAGTTCCGGGCCTACTTCATCCTTAAAGTACTCTTTTATGACCAGGTCCAGTGGTTCTCACCTGTAATCCCAACACTTTAGGAGACCAAGGCAGGAGGATCACTTGAGTCCAGGAGTTTGAAAACAGTCTGGGCAACATGGCAAAACCCCATCTCTACAAAAGGTATTAGCTGGGCCTGGGGGCACACATCTGTAGTCCCAGTTACTTGGGAGGCTGAAATGGGAGGCTCTCTTGAGCCCAAGAGGCGGAGGTTACAGTGAGCCAAGATGGCACCACTGCACTGCAGCCTGGTGACAGAGTAAGACCCTGTCTGGAAAAAAAAAAGGATTCTCTTTTATGGAACATTATTATTCATAACAGTGTATTGTATGTTATGATTAATACCTAATTATTCATGACTCATTTATATTTTGACTCTTATATGTTGTCATTGGTAGTAGCAAGAATTTCATTTCACTATAAACATTTTAAATTAAGATATCACTAAGTACCAATCCCGCCTTCTCCCTGTCTCTTCCTACCTTTCGTTGTTCCAGATGAGTAAGGTTAAATGCATTTTTGGGGAGAAGAGGGTTATAAAACCCTCCACACAAAATCTGTTTTCTAAACCAAAGCCATTCCATTAAGCAAACCTAAATTGGGATTGTCAAAGCCCCATAGACTCTGAAAAGCAAGTTGTTAAAACTCATAATGAGTTTCAGTGTTGCTGCATTTGGAAATGCTTGCATCTCAGCAGTAGCCCTTGTACTAAATTGCTCTAGGAGAGGGAGGGGGAAGATGTCTGAGGGACTCTTGTCTTTGAGGCCATAATTTCAGACATTAGTTGAAATTCCATATTCTTGACCTTCATACATTCTTTAATTATGAATTCCTAGCAATTGTAATTTGTAAAAAGCATATGGAAAAATCCCCTAATGACAGATTAGAGATGATTGAAGTATTTAATTCAACTCAGAAGAACCAGAGATTAAATATCTTCTCCCTTCTTCTCACTCCATCCCTATACAGGCAAGCCTGGCTTTTTCTAACAATATCTTTAAGTTAGAGAACATGCAAATGAAGCTTTAGGGATTCAACTAAAAATGAAAACATTTTGCAGCTGTCATGGCTAATTTGACAATAAACATGAGCATCAGTAATTCTTTTAATATATTTCTTGAATAAGAATCTTAGAGGTAAGAAAATACTGCCGCCAAAGGCTCCTGCTGATGGGCTGCGTCTTCAGATATATTTCTTGTCTGGAACTGACTCTCTTTGGTATGAAAATGATCACCAATATACAACTTGAAGTTAGTGTTTAGGCTCAGCTGAGCTCACAGGAGCACCCCGTTAGTTTTCTGTGCAGAATTAGTTTCAGTTCTGCTGGCCGATCTGAGAAAAGAACACTTAGAATGGTATTTGTTAGACATAATTTACTACTTTTATTTTTACAGCTTTTATGCTGACAAGATTTACGTTTTAAGTGGCCACTATATTTCAAGAAGTGAGCATACCAGGAGGAGTAAGACAAAGTCCCTATTCCAACCACCCAGCTCTCCATGACAACGTCTAGATAATTAAAACATATTGAGAAGCAGATACAACATATTGACAGGATTATTCCAGAATGCTGTGGAAGCTCAGAAAAGAGCATCTAAAACTTGCTTTAAAGAAACGTACAAGTAGCCAGGCATGGTGGCACACACCCACCTGTAGTCCTAGCTACTCAAGAAGCTGAGTGGCAGGATCACATGAGCCCAGGAGTTCATGGCCTCAGTGAGCTATGATTGGTCACTACAACCCAACATGCGCAACAGAGTGATCCTCACACCTCAGCCTCCTGGGTAGCTGGGACTACCGGCACATGTTAACACACCTGGCTAATTTTTTTGGTTGGTGTTTTATTATTATTTTTTTTTTTGAGACAGAGTCTTGCTCTGTCACTAGACTGGAGTGCAGTGGCACAATCTTGGCTCACTGCAACCTCCGCCTCCCGGGTTCAAGCAATTCTCCTGCCTCAGCCTCCTGAGTAGCTGGGACTACAGGTGCACACCACCACACCCAGCTAATTTTTGTATTTTTAGTAGAGATGGGATTTTATCACGTTGGTCAGGCTGGTCTTGATCTCTTGACCTCATGATCTGCCTGCCTTGGCCTCCCAAAGTGCTGGGATTACAGGCATGAGCCACCATGCCCAGCCAATTTTTTGTATTTTTTGTAGAGACAGGGTTTCACCATGTTGCTCAAACATGATTTCACCAGCCCAAACATGATTTCTATACTTTGATAATTGACTTCAACCTTGGTACCTATAAGAAGATAATGTATTCTAGCATACATTTTTTTAACATAGGATTTGCCAAAACAGTGCACTCTAAAAATAAATCAATGCAATGGCTGATCTAAGAAATCTTAATTATTTCCTTAACTCATTCAGTAGTCGGAGTCCTGAAAGAATTAATGACCTATTTGCCAAAGTCATTGTGATAATACTCGATTTAAAGATAGCTTTTCAACCTGTTCTCTCAGCCTCCTTGCTGAACTGAAATTGTGGAAATTGTCCTCCATTCCTAATTCTCATTCATGCCCCTCTTCACATTGGTCTCTTAAATACTATTTATTCTGCCACCTAAATATTTAATGTTTATCCTCATGGTTGGCTGTTATAGCTCACCTGGATTGTTACAGTGATTTCCGAGCTAGTCCTTAGCATGGTATACATGGCCCTCTACCACGTGGTCCTTGTTTACCTCTCCATATTGATCTCCTGCAACAGTTGTCCTTGTACCAGGGCAGTTACTTGAAATTCCTAGAACATTCCCTAGACATGATGATCTCACTCCCTCTAGACTACCCCTGTAACTTTGTACATACCTCTGTTATAACATCATCCCATTGTAATTTGGGAGATATTCTTCCCTACCCAAAAATAATGTTCACTTTCTAATTAATGGATAGTTGAGGGAATCATTCTATCATTCCTCATCTCAAGCGTCTCCCTGGGCAGGATGAATGGGCACAAGAAATAGGGCCCCGTTACTTTCTTGGAGTGTGGTGATGACTTGAATGCACTGAGGAGGCTGCCACAGAAACTGTCCATTGACTGCATCTTGCACAGTTTGATAACATGTGCTCTTCTAAGCATCTTTTTTTTTTTTTTTTTGTCATTTTTTTGTTTTGAGACGGAGTTTCACTCTGTCACCCAGGCTCTGGAGTGTTTGGAGTGTAGTGGTGCAATCTTGGCTCACCGCAACCTCCACCTCCTAGGTTCAAGTGATTCTCCTACCTCATCCTCCCCTAGTAGCTGGGATTATAGGCACCTGCTACCATGCCCAGCTGGCGTATTGTGTTTTTAGTAGAGACGGGGTTTCACCATGTTTGGCAGGCTGGTCTCGAACTCCCAACCTAAGGTGATCTGCCCGCCTTGGCCTCCCAAAGTGCTGGGATTATAGGCATGAGCTACCATGCCCGGCCGCTTTTCTAAGCATCTTTGATAAATTAAAGAGAGTACACCAGCCTGGCACAGTGGCTCACACCTGTAATCCCAGCACTTTGAGAGGCTGAAGTAGGTGGATTACTTGAACCCAGGAGTTTGAGACCAGCCTGGGCAGCATGCTTAAACCCCATCTGTACAAAAAAGAAAAAAAATACATTAGCTGGGCCTGGTGGCACAAACCCTGTAGTCACAGCTACCCAGGAGGCTGTGGTGGGAGGATGGATTGATATCAGGAGTTCAAGGCTACAGTGAGCCATGATTGCACCACCACAATCCAGCCTTGGTGACAGAGTGAGAGACCCTATAAATAAATAAATAAGTAAATACATTAATTAATTAATTAAAAAGAGCACCCCAGAGAACAACTATAAGACACTCTACCTGGAGAGAAAAACCCACAGAGCCAAATAAACTTGTCAGTGGTGCATCTTTTTACTGAGGCAGGAGCTTTTCTGGTCTTGAACTGATGACCTCTTTTGAGCCTTACATGTCATGCTGAAGATTAGGGAGATCTGGAGTGTGGAAAGGAAGATTAGCAACAGCCTATGGAGAATATAGAGAGGGTATATATAACCTCTCATATTATTCCTGGCACCTGCCTCATCAGCTCCCCCATCTGGGGAATTTTGGATTGGTTATCCACTGATATTTAATCTTGAGGATAAAGAAATTTGGAAATGTTCTGATCAAAAAATAAATCTATTGACTGGGTGCGGTGGCTCACACCCATAATCCTAGCACTTTGGGAGGCTGAGGCACGTGGATCACCTGAGGTCAGGGATTCAAGACCTACCTGGCCAACGTGGGGAAACCCTGTCTCTACTAAAAATATTTTAAAAATTAGCCGGACATGGTGGTGCACACTTGTAATCCCAGCTACTTCGGAGGCTGGGGCAGGAGAATTGCTTCAACCTAGGAGACAGAGGTTGCACTGAGCTGAGATTGTGCCACTGCACTCCAGCCTGGGTGACAGAGTGAAACTCAGCCTCCCTAGTAGCTGGAATTACAGGCATGTGCCCCCACACCCAGCTAATTTTTGTATTTTTAGTAGAGATGGAGTTTTGCCATGTTGGCCAGGCTGGTCTGGAACTCCTGACCTCAAGCGACCTGCCTGCCTCCAAAAATTAAATAAATAAATAAATAAATAATCAATCTATTAAGGATGAGTGTGGTGTCAAGAAAAGACAAAATCTAAAAAAAAAAAAAAGAAACCTGGCTTTAAAATGCTGCTCATTTTTTACTTCATAATCTTCAAATATTGTTGGCTAAGTTACTGGTTTCTGTTAAATTTTGAGGCTTTCCCTCTGTGTGTGCCTTCTTGGAGAGGCCCAGCCTCTAAACTGTTTTCAATAGGAGTGGTGTTCTGGTTGAAGCATGCCAATAGTGTCCAGGTCTAAGGAATCTAAAGAGTTCAGAAAAGAATTCAAGCAATGGGCTGTATATATGTGCATAGCTTCCAATTTATAAATATAGTCAGAGGACTATAAAGCCCACCCAAACCTGCATAGAAGGATGGAGCTGAAGGTTGCTTCTCCAGCAACCATACGAGAAAATCAAAAAATGAGAGTTGAGTGTTTGGAAAGAATGTGAGCTTTGGAGCAAGGCAGCGTGGATTTGAGTCTCATGTACTAGTTGTGTTGTCTTAGGCATGTCATTTAAACTCACTAAGCCTTTGTTTCTCTTTATAAAATGGGGTTAATAGAAACTTTCTAATGCTAACTTATTGTTAGCATTAGAGATAATGTTTGTAGAATGCTTTGCACATGGTAGGCTCTTAGGAAATGGTAGTTACGGTTTGGGGTTTCTGTCAAGACTAGTTTGATGGACGCTAATGTTCCACCCAGGTCCCTACTAGGGGTCCTGTTGGCAGTGGTCAACATTCAGTAACTGCTCGAGAGAAGTTTATAAAAGGCTTGGCTATCTTGGCTTAACTTGAAACAATTCTAAAGGGCCATTCTAGCTCCAGAGCTCCCCATGGTCCCAACATATCAACACTAGGTCCATGTGACGGCTCAGCTTCTCCCTCTGCTTACTCCAGCCTTCTCCCCTTCTCTTCCATGGATGTTGTTCCCAAGAGCACGTCTTCTTTTTTTTTTTTTTTTTTTTTAGGCATTTTCTAACTCCGTCACCCAGACTGGAGTGCAGAGCGCAATCTCGGCTCACTGCAACCTCCGCCTCCTGGGTTCAAGCAATTCTCCTGCCTCAGCCTCCCTAGTAGCTGGAATTACAGGCATATGCCACCACACCCAGCTAATTTTTGTATTTTTAGTAGAGATGGGGTTTTGCCATGTTGGCCAGGCTGGTCTGGAACTCCTGACCTCAAGCGACCTCCCTGCCTCGGCCTCCCAAAGTGCTGGGATAACAGGCGTGAGACTCCACAGCTGGCTGAAGAACACTTAATAAACATCCTGCATGCTAGACTCTGTCCTAGAGTTTACTTCCTAAGGAATCTGACCTCTGACAAATGATAAGGCAGGTAGCCAATTCTGTGTTATCATTTATCACCCATTGATCTGAGGTGCTGAACCCCAACGATCCTGTGACATCTTGGCTAGGTATCAGGGTGTATTTTAGAAAGATAGGCAAAGCATCAGAAAAACTGTAAAGAGAAAATTGTAGAACGGTTGCACTTCCCTATAGAAAGGCATTGATAATTTCCAAAAGTTAAAAACATCCTAAATCCTGCTCCACATGAGCCCAAGAGCGCAGAAATATTTTTTAGGATCAGTTTCCTAAAAATAACTTGGCTATGAGGTTCACATCAATATAATTAAGCAAATGTAATGATTACTCTTTTCCAGTACTGAGCTTTTAATTCCCTTTCCAACAAGGACCCAGTTAGCGACCTTCCTGGAAGCAAAGCCGTTTTACTTGTCCGTGACTGTGTCGGTTGCATAAGAAGTTACTTCAGAACCAGGCTGCACTGTCAGCATCTTTCTGGAGTTTAGGCTGGGAGCCCCTTCTCTCACTCAGCTTCTTTCCCTTCCCTCCTCTCCCAAGTAGAGCCTATGTAGTTAGAATCAGCAAACTAGATAAAAGGCAATACCCAGCAGACCAATCCTGAAGTGAATGACTCGAGTTAAGTTAGACTCTGATTTGGACAGGAATACCATCTCCAGGAATACCTTTACCCCAGTTTGATCCTCTGTTCTTTCCTACACTGATCTCACTGGGCATTAGGAGTTGAGGCTAGGCACAGTGACCCACGCCTGTAATCCTAGCACTTTGGGAGGCCGAGGTGGGCAGATCACGAGGTCAAGAGATCGAGACCATCCTGGCCAATATGGTGAAACCCAGTCTCTACTAAAATACAAAAAATTAGCCGGGTGTGGTGGCACACGCCTGTAGTCCCAGCTACTCAGAAGGCTGAGGCAGGGGAATCAGTTGAACCTGGGAGACAGGTTGCAATGAGCTAAGATTGCACCACTGCACTCCAGTGGTGTGCAGAGCAAGACTCTCTAAAAAAAAAAACAAACAAAAAAAAGGAGTTGAAGACTCAGGAAGGAGGAGCTCATCAGGTAAGACAATCTATTGTTAATTAGCCCTGTCATAGTCATTTAGTAATTAATGAACTAATACTTCTTGGCCGGGTGTAGTGTCTCATGCCTGTAATCCCAGCATGTTGGGAGGCCAAGGCAGGAGTGCAAGACCAGCCTGGACAATATAGGGAGACCCCCATCTCTTCAGAAACTTTAAAAATTAACTGGGTATGGTGGTGCATGCCTCTGGTCCCAGTTGTTCCAAGGCTGAGGGAGGAGGATCACTTGAGGCCAGGTCAAGACTGCAGTGAGCGGTGATTGCACCACTGCATTCCAGCCTGAGCTTGAGCAACAGAGCAAGACCCTGTCTCAAAACAAAAGCAAAAACCCACAAATACTTCTCCAGGATCATGTACAAGGCACTGGGCTGTGAACCATAAAGGGACACCATGCTTCTGTCTTTCCCAGTAATGGAGAGGAGAGAGAACCTAAACATGGGAAGGTTAGCATTTGGACAGCTAAGGAGTACAGGCAGTGAATACCATGGGATCAGAGAAAAGATGGCTTTTCCCAAGTCACTTTTTCAGATATGTCTAAACCGCGTGTCTCTGCACCCTTGAGATAGCTCAGGTAGTGCCTTGCTCAAATGAGGCGTTCAGTAGATACACATAGAATTGAGTGTTTTTCCCAATGGTTTTCCATCCACTTTTTGGCCTTCAAATAACACAATATTCAGCTGGCAGCAGATGTTAGATATTTTCAGCAGTAATATCCCAGCCAGTGTTGATGTGCAGCCCTCAGCAGACTCTAGGTCTCATGTTTGTAACCTTGCTGTGCAGAGGCACAGAAGATGGCAGCATATGCCAGAGGCTTCAGGGAGCCTGCTGGGCTCAGGGTTCCTGCCTCCCCTCTACTTACCCCTACTCTTCTGATGAAAAACTGAAGAAGGAGCAGTCACACACTTCCAGAAAACTTGCCTTCTCCATTTGCTCTCTCCATCACACCGCAAAGCCTGGACCATGGTTCTTCCTGATGCACTGGGGACCTCGTCATTCCTACCCTACCCCCAGTGCACATTAAGAAACACATTTCCAATCCCAAGAATTATTTATTTTATTTTTATTTATTTATTTGAGACTAAGTTTTGCTCTTGTTGTCCAGGCTGGAGTGCAATGGCACAATCTCGGCTCAGTGCAACCTTTGCCTCTCAGGTTCAAGCATTTCTTCTGCCTCAGCCACCGGAGTATTTGGGATTACAGGATTAGCTGCACCACACCTGGCTAATTTTTTGTGTGTATTTTTAGTAGAGATGGGGTTTCACCGTTCAGGCCAGGCTAGTCTCAAACTTCTGATCTCAGATGATCCGCCCTCCTTGGCCTCCCAAAGTGCTGGGATTACAGGTGCGAGCCACCACGCCCAGTCCCAAGAATTATTTATAGACCAAGAGATGTATGTTGCTGCTCAGCCACTGAAATACCACATCTGGGAGTACCCTCAGGAAGCTAACAAGTTGCGAGACCCAATGGTACTTGTCTCAAAGCACATTCACAGCTTCTACCTCAGCCAAGGTTCAGAGGCTGTGCCTCTGGTTAAGTGAGATGAGGTTGGAAGGGAGTTTTTCAGCCCCTTTCCATCTCTGTCGGTCCCTATCCCTTCTTTATCTGGACATTTGAAGAGTTCTCAATCTTATATACAAGATAGTACAGATAAACCTTTATTTCCCACCCTCACCCCAGCCAGACTGTCACCCCTAAGACCCTCGCATAGCACCACGGCTGCCTGGGTTATAGTCTAGGAAATAGTGGGCCTGGGAAGAACAGAGGCTGGTATTAGCCTCAGGATCCACTCTGAGAAGATCTTTCAGCAATCCTCATTTTATGAGGCTGCAGGCGTGCATTAGGTGATCTAATGGGACTTTTCCATCGCTCACAGTGGAATGTAAAATGACCAGACTGTAGCAGGATAATAGTTTCACATAATGGTGCTCACTGTGTCAGGCCTGCTAGAGGCAGTTTCTAAAATTGAATAGATTCTGTTTAGTTACTCTTTCCATTTACTTTGAGCAATGGCCCCGAGTTTTTTAGATTAATTACACTAGCGATAAACATCTACCTTGTTAAAGCTACCCGATTACCCTTTTTAAAGAAAAAAAGACTTTTTAAAATCCTTGTTTAGGAGAAGATGGACCTGGGATGTGATTACTTTGATCGATTAATAACAGAATCATAGAATTTTGAGCACATAAGGGGACATGAGATTATTTTCAGCTAGAGAAACCAAGGCCCAGAAAGGGAAAATGACCTGCCCAAGAGATCATAATCAGAATATGCCTTTTCTTACTCCCATCACTTCCCTCCTGCCCCAAACTCCCTGCCAAAGCTGAACATGGAAGACTTGCCGCCTTGGCATGGAACTACATGCTCAGAGCATATATCCTATACCAACCCCAACCCCTCCATGATAGGACATGTTCTGAAACAGACTCCCTGTCACTGACAGCAGATCTGGGGGTGAGAAGGGGAATTATTTCCCTGAATTGAGTTTGATGATAAATGCTGGCTTTACTTTCTGATGATCTAGTTCATAGCAAAAGTGCAGTGAGTTTTGAGCTAGTTAGCCATTGAAAATAATGGTAATTGGGGACTTGAACTTTCAAGCCAGGATTGGGTAGCTGTCCACTGTCATGAAAGGCAGAATTTGAAAACCTGGCAGGAAGGAACAGCGTTTCTCTGGAGTATTTAACTCACAGTTTAATGCTCTGAAGCCGCTACTCTTGGTATATGAAAACGGGAAGGTTAATGGAAGTGAGGTTTGTGCTGACAGAGTTGGATTGTGACAGAGGTCAAATATCTGCTTCTCTTTCCCTTATCCCCGAAGTCTTGGCTTTAAGAGCTGCAAGACTGACAGATGCCAATAATCCCCAGTCCAGCAACAGCAGCATCACCTGGGAAATTGTTATAAATGCAAATTCTCAGGCCGGGTGTGGTGGCTGACATCTGTAATCCCAGCACTTTGGGAGGCCAAGGCGGGTGAATCATGAGGTCAGGAGTTTGAGACCAGCCTGGCCAACACGGTGAAACCCTGTCTCTACTAAAAATACAAAAATTCACTGGGTGTGGTGGTGGGCGCCTGTAATCCCAGCTACTTGGGAGGCTGAGGCAGGAGAATCTCTTGAGCCTGGGAGGCAGAGGTTGCAGTGACCCGAGACCACTGCACTCCAGCCTGGGTGACAGAGTGAGACCCCATCTCAAAAAAAAAGCATTTTCTCAGGCCCCACAGCAGACCTATGAACTAGAAACTCTAGGAGCGGGACCCAGCAATCTCTTTTTTAACAAGCCCTCCAGGTGATTCTGATGCTGACTCAGGTATGAGAACCACTGGTCCAGAGTATGGTATGGTTCCTAATTTGCTGTTTATTAAGGAAAGGCTGCCTTCTGAGTGAGTTAGCTGTCTGCCTCCTCTCTTGCCTCCCTCTCCTCTTCTCTCCTCTTCTCCTCCATCACCGGGACAGCCACTACTGGAAGATTTGGGGTTTGTCCTACTGCTTTGCTAGGCCTCAGTATTTTGTATAAGAAACTATCTCTCCACCCATCTGTCTGGCTCTGGGCTCCAGCTGTCTCACTCCTCCTCTCCTGGGACTCTCAGTATTGTTGTTCCAGTGAAGTTGTTTCTACTTAGTACTGGGAAGGGAGGCTTAAACCTGGCTTTTGTTCCACTAGTGGGACCACAGATCAAGGCAGGCCATGGAACTCTTCTTCAGAGTTCTGCTTGCTGTGACAAGGGGCTTTCAGGGGAGGCCCTGGTTGTCCTCAGGAGAAGCAGTGAAAATGACCTGTCTGGTCCTGGGATAGGATGCCAGCAGCTGTATGTGACTGGGCATGCTCTGGGGAACTTGGGGCTTCAGTCAAAGAGCTGTGGGTCCTACTTGCCCATCCCTCCCTCCTTTATCTGTCAGTATCCTGTTGTGCAGTCCCCTAGGGAATGCAAGGGGGATGAGTCTAATGCTACAGGTAGCTCCTGTAGCTTTAACTACAAAGGGAAACCCTTCTGTTTTTTGAGAGAGATCAGAGCACTAAGTTAATTTCTTGAAATATATTTTGCCAAACGCTTTTTTCTTTTTATTCTCATTAAAGCCAAGGCATTAAAAGGTATGGTGTCTATTGGAATTGTGTCATATCTCATTCCCCTTACTCAACTTCTCCTTTCTAGGGAGCATGTCAGGAGCCTGTTACAGAAGCTCTGCCTTTGTCTCTGTGGCACTGACTAGAAGCTGCCAGGCTTCTGAGGGGATTTGGTTTGATTGCACATATTTGATAATGTGAACTCTTATGATCTGATGAGGAAAAATAGCCTTTGGGTAAGAACAAGATGCAGATTTGTACTTTAAGAGCCACTTTGGGCATGTTTACAAAATGGTAGCCACTCTTATATCTTGGGGACACTGCAAGGTAGACATGTAGCCAAGATCCATTCATGCATTCTTGTCCAGGGAGGAGAGGCTTCTGTTCCCTGAGTGCATTGACTCATTGCTGAGGCCTCATGTGTTCAAGTCCTTCCATCTTGGAGGAAGAAGAGGTCACAAGAGGCTGAGGAAGATGGCAGGAAAACTCACGGGGTTTTTATGTATATTGTGTGTCTTGTTTTTAGCCCCACAATAATCCTTGGAGAGATGTAGAATTAATTCCGTTTTATAGATAAGGAAGCTGAAGCTTGGGTAGATTAAGGGGTGGGTCTGAGATCACAAGCTAAGAAGTAGCAGATCAGGGCCTTGACTTTAAGTCTAGTTAGTGTTTGTTCTCAAAACCTTTGCCTTCCCAGAGCTCCTCCCCTTTCTCCTCCCTGTGCTTCAGCTTCTAAGGAACATGAGTAACCTGTTGAAGAGAGTTGAAAAGGAAACTGCACTCAGACTGCACTCAGAACGCAACGATCCTGACCTGTTTACTAATGAAATATATCTACCTCAGGATCCATCACATATGTTGGCCCTGGCCAGTAAGCAATTTTTTTATGAAGAGGAGGGAAATAGAGTTAAGAGGACCAGTGAGTTTTTCATGTGTCTCCTGACCCTGGCCACCCAGGATACTCCCTATACCCCCAGAAATTCCCAGATTTGCCAAGCATGCATTTGTCCTTTGCAAGAAAAAAAAAAAGCAATAAAATGAGTTGTCAAACTGTCCTTAGGGTTGGAGCAAGGGAAGTCAGTCTTTCCCCAAATTTTGAATTTTCTTTACAAGTTATTTGAAGCAGCATTGTATGAAAAATGCAGCTGTATTAGAGAATGTGTGGGGGTGGGGGGGGAGGGGGGTATGTGTGAAAGAGAAAGAGAGGAGAGAGAGACAGAGAGAGAGAGAGAGAGACAGGGAATAGAGAAAGAGAATATGAGCTTCACAAATACAAAGTAATGAGTTTTTTTCTAACAAGCCTGGCTGAGTTTCCAGTAATTCTGCAGCTGTGACATGACTAGTCCACTGAGATATTCAGCACTGGTTGGAAAAATACAACTAAAATTTATTCAATCAATAGCAAGATGCAGTGATGCTTTTAAGAGTCACCTTACTTGTAAAAGTGGCTTCACCAAAGATAGGAGAGATGAATGAGTTGTCTGCTTTTCTTCAGACCTGGCTCTGTTTTTCACAGAGTACAAAGGTTTCATATAGAAATGAGACACCTTGTCTCTTGAAGCATCACCATTGATATCTCAATAAGACTAGCGATCTCGTTAGGCCTGCTCTTACAAGCTGTACTACAGCAGGTTTCAAATTCTGCGCAGAGGGTCTTAATTGCCCTCATTGAGTCTGCTTTGGGCCATCTGTGCTGACAGAACACTTAGTCCTCCCTCCCATGACATTTCCTTGCACCCGGTGACCTCCATGTTCCAGATTGAATGTGATTTCCCCGCCCCACGTGCACGTCCTGCGTGCCACACCATGTGGCGATGAATTAAACCAGTTCTCTGACCCAAGTGAGGACTGCCAGCAGGGCTCCCTGCAGCACTGCACCTGGCATCTAACCCTAGAGATAGATATCTGTGTGGCATAATGAAAATCACTCCAGCTCTCAATTTGCATGTAGAAGGGGGTTGTTGGAGCAAAGAAGTTGCTGTATTTAAGGATTTGGCGAGAACAGTGGCTAAGAAGCACTGATCCTCTCTCCTTCTGAGCTCTGATTTCCCTCCACTTTGGGGCCTGGCCACTCCTCCATGAGCCACATGGGTTACCTGGCCCTGCGGCAGCTTCCTGGCAATGTGGTCTGGATACCAAGGGCCTGCTTGGGCCTCATTCTTCCCTACCTGATGGCTAAGTTCTGAGAGTAGGAAACAGGGGAGTACCTGGGTAGGGCTGAGCCATGGCCTTGCCACATTTGTGGTGAACTGGTACTCAATACAGTGGCTTGCAGATGGATGTCTCTACATTTCCCCTGGAATGAGCTTCCTTTTTTTGAGACATAGTCTTCTCTGTCACCCAGGCTGGAGTGCAGTGGCGCGATCTCAGCTCACTGCAACTCCGCCTACCAGATTCAAGCGATTCTCCTACCTCAGCCTCCAAGTACTGGGATTAGAGGCATGCGCCACCACACCCAGCTAATTTTTGTATTTTTAGTAGAGGCGGAGTTTCTCCATGTTGGCTAGGCTGGTCTTGAACTCCTGACCTCAGGTGATCCACCCACCTCAGCCTCCCAGAGTGCTGGGATTACAGGCCTGAGACACCGCGCCTGGTCGGAATGAGCATTCTGAATCGTCTCCCAGAGTCAGCTGGCTGCTCTTCTCCCTGCAGCCTCAGCAGTTCCTGGACAGATTTCGTTGGTTTACGACTAAGCAGGAAAAGTGGGCTCCTGTGCCAGGAGCTCGGCAGGGGTTCCCTCCCTTCAAAAAAGTGTAAAGAAGGTGCTGAGGTTAGGAAATCTGGGGCCTTGCTGTTAATGCTTGTGCCCCACACCCTCCCTCTGCCTCAGAAAGCTGGGCTGGGTGTAGTGTGTGACCACAGAAGCAGGGACTACACCCCAGAAATTGATTCACACTTTTCTGCTCAGCTCACTAATGCCATGGCCCTGAGAAGATGAGCTAATGTGGCTGCTCCTCTGTAACATTAAAGTGCTTTTACACAGCATCTGCTCTGGAACGTGGCAGACATCAGCACACCACTCATGCCCTCACGCCACTGATAAGGAAGGCAAGGAAGTCTTTGGCCTACAAGAAATCTAAATATAAAGTTAAGCTAGAATGCAGGCTGAGGTGCCATCCCATCCCACCAGGGGGTGACTGTTCCTTCCCTGGAGGGCCTCCAAGGACAACTCATTCATCTCTTGCCCTTCCTCCAGGGTGCCTAATCTCGGTGTGGCTTTCTTCTACCTCTGGACTCTTGTAGTTTGAGCTGTAGGTGCCCACTTTCTGTAATCCCTCCATTTTACCTCTGCCTTCTCTAAGGGCCCCTGAAACCAAGGCCAGCTACCCTTTAACAGATTGTGAACCAAGATCATAGCATGTGGCCGGGAGGAAGATGGAATCACTCTTGCCCTCTTCTAGACTCACTTTGTTTGCACTTGCTTGTGAAGTACTTGTGTGCCTCACAAGTAAGCAGGATTGAATGAAGTGGAGTCTGATGAGTGGGGCTTTCTGCATGTTGGCTTCTCTCATCCAGATGCTGCATGCCAGAGGGCCTGGGATTAACCTCGTCCATGATGGGTTACAATAAAGCTTCTTTCCTGCCCATGGGTACTGATCATTAGACAGAAAATGCAATTAACCTTGAATAGTTTAGGTCACTGGCCCAAGCTTGCTTATTGCTTTCTGCCTCTGTCCCTTCCCTAAATAATAGGCAAACCATAGAGAACCAGAACCAGGTGTTCCAGGGAGGAGCAAAAATAGGAATTATCCCACCCTCAGAGCTGCACAGTGATTCCGAGAGGCTCATGAATAATTCTGTGCACCATATAGAGAGAATAAATGGGTTGTACCTATATGCACTAGTATTTTCAAATATGTTTAGGTACTGTTGTGGTTCATAAAATATAAATTTATTTTTTAAATGAGTACTTAATAAGTTATTCTGACCGAATAATGTCTTTGGAAAGAGAATAACCTCACAAGTTTAGCTGCAGAGTGACGATTGGGTGCTCTGCCTCCGCTCACTTGTCTGAAGATAAACGTCCTCAGGCTTGGAGCTCTGACTTTGTGACTAAACAGTAATCACCTGTCAGCGCAATGCCTGTTTCTCCAGTATAATCAATGGCACGACATTCAATGCACAACATTCAGTTTAGCCACAATGCTAGGGCAACTGCAGGCAAAAGGAAGGGAAGATGGCTTTGCCATGCCATCAAAAAACAAGACTGGCTGCCACGGAATATTCCAGAAACCCCTGGACTTAGGACTGGGAGATTATAGAGAGGGTATTCCAAGACATAGCTGGCATCAGGCAGTGCAAGGGGACCCACAAGCCCAGGAAGCTATAAAATTTCTGAAATCTTGCCCCTGCCATTGGCTTGTAGGGAGCCCATCATGATGGTTCAGCTGCATGTTACTTCACCCAGTGCTGCCTCAGGCCACTCCAACAGCCAAAGGTTTAAGTGCCTCAAAGGAAGGGCTTTGTCTCAACCCTCTGTGAAAGGTGCCTCTGCAGCAGCAGAGCTCTAAGTTGATTCTACCTTTGCATATCTGCTAAGGATTTAAATTTCGTGGAATTCTGCTACAAGAAGGAAGTCTGTGTCTACCTCTTTCCTCATTCCCCTAACCCCCCACCCCAGCCTTGAAGAAATAGCAAAGGAAGATGCTTCTCTTCATTAGTCTGTGCAAGGGTCCTGTAGCTCAAAACAATGTATCTACCACTGGTAACTGGTAACTGGTAACTTGAGGGAACTCTGACTTCATGGTGGGGGTACAGGGGGATTCACCAGGTACTGAGAAATAACCAGAAAAAGGTCTTTTTTAATGGATCTATAGAGAATGGGTAATGGGATATGTCCTTATTTCCTAACTACTCCAAGAGAAAAGCCATGCTTCCTTTTTCTTCCTGTGAAGTGGGAGAAATAAGAAGTTGGATCTACCTAGTTCAGGGTTCTTACCAGCTAAGACCTTCACAAGTGCATCTGAGCTTCCAGCCCATGAGAATGGGTAGTTTTATGGAAGGCAGGATTCTTATTAAAGGTCCGTATGATTTCCATCACAGAAGCATGTTTTCCCTCTAACTATCTCTATCCCATTGCTAATCTGGTTGTTGTATGTATGGAAGCAAACTTCTTCAGCCCTTAAAACACACATCATATTGTAGTAGTGTTTGTGAAAAACATTTTTTCATTAAAAAAAAAAAACTTCACACCAGCTGATCACAATGTAATAGCCAGCTTGGTGCAAAGTAAAATTTGTAGAGAAAAACCAATGAAAATATGGTACTGTCTCTCACTCTTCCATTTCAGTTGCTCTGAGTGTAGGATATCCTGCATGGGATAGAGTTGAACATGTTTCCTCTGCTCCCAGAGAACCGAAATACTTGTGTAAGCTCTTCTTGCTCTCTGGGCATCAGTGGAGAAATAGTTAATAGGCCCTACACAAAGAAAATTGTGATGGAGTCCTTTGAAAGACCCGGTTTGTGGCCCACCACCCAGAGGTCCCAGCATGATTCATAATGAGTCTCTGTCCTGAGAGTCACTCTTTCTTGTGAAAGACCAAAGATGGAGGGAATAGGGCCTGCGAGTTCAGGCTTATGTTGTGAGAGGGAGTACGAGGCCAGCAGAAGTGATACCACTAGGCTGGTTGGGACCTCCACCCCAGCTGGTGTCCAGGCTCTTAATACCATTAAGAAGACAAGAATTCTGTCAAGGAATTCAAGGAAGAGTCAGAAAATGGTAAAAGTACAGAGATTTATTGCAAAGGGAAAAGTATACATTCAAGAAAAGGGAGGGCAGGCATACTCGAGAGAGAGAGTTGCACAGTGGGATTTGGGGTTTCTATCTTTATAGGTTTCTTTAACTAAGAGGTGGAATATTCATGTAAATTCTTGCAAAAAGGTAGAGATTTCTCATAACTGCAGTGGCACCTATTTGTAAAGCAAATATGGGTGGTCTTTGAACAGTCATGGTGCTGGTAGGTGTGTGATCTAGTATGTTAATGAGTTTATAATGAGGACCTAGCAGAAACCTAGGTGAAATCCAGCTGCACATTGGGTTCAGTAGGTCTTAGCTAGCTTGGTCCTTGCCCTGTTTTTCAGGGTCTTGTCAGCCCATAGCCTCTAGTCCTGTGAAACTGCTATCTGTAATTTTTACTCTCCTGTGACCACCCTGTATTATTCCTGTCTCAGAAGAGGAGGGGTGTTGCCCATGTTGCCTCCTGTAGTTCAACTGTCTATTCATCCATTCTTACAGCTCTTGCAAGGATAAACTCTTTAACATAACTGCCGTGAGATAAGCATCCTGCCCTAGTTCTCCTTGGGTGTTATGGGGTGAGCAAGCAGAAGGGGAAGAGGTGAGGTGTAAACCTTTTGTGAGGGTCTTTTTTTGAAAGAAAGAAAGAAAAAGAGAGAAAAGAAGAAAGAAAGAGTGAAAGAAAGAAAAAAGAAAGAATGTAAGAGAGAAAGAAAGAGGAAGAGAAAGAGGGAGAGAGAACGGGATTCTTGTTCTATTGCCCAGGCTAGAATGCAGTCTAACAATGGGTATTAAAAACCCCTTTTATGCCAATAATTGTGCTTAACAATGGAG
>CAUYLG010074099.1:0-73826 GCA_963573385.1 Cacajao melanocephalus
AAAAAAAAAAAAGAAATACAAAGGATCATGAAAATACTGTAAACAATTCTATGCCAACAAATCAGATAACCTAGAAGAAATGAATAAATTCCTAGAAACACACAACCTACCAATTCTAAATTATGAAGAAAGAGAAAATCTTAACTGGCCAATAATAAGTATGGAGATTGAATTAGTAATCAAAAACCTATCAATAAAGAAAAACTCAGCACCAGATGGTTTCATGGGTGAATTCTGTAAAATATTTTAAAAAGAATTAATTCAAATTATTCTCAAACTCCTCCAAGAAAATTAAGAGGAGGGAATGCCTGCAAGCTTATTTTATGAGGCTGCCAGCATTTCCCTGGCATCAAAACCAGACAAGGACACAATAAGAAAAGTATAAGTCAATATCCCCAATGAACACAGAAGCAAAAATCCTCAATAAAATACTAACAGACCAAATTCAACAGCATATACGATGATCAAGTGGGGATTTATCCATGGTTATTCAAGGATGGTTGAACATACACAAATCAATAAATGTAATACACCACATTAACAGAATAAATAATAAAATTTACATGATTATCTCAATAGATGCAGAAAAAAAATTTGACAAAGTTCAACATCCTTTCATGATGAAAACTCAACAAATTAAATATAGAAAGCATGCATCTCAACATAAAAAGGTCACACATGACAAGCCCACAGCCAACATCTTACTCAATTATGAAATGCTGAGAAAATGGAAAGATATTCCATATTTACAGATTAGAAGTATTAGTGTTGTTAAAATGTTTATAATATCCAGAACAATCTACAGATTCAATGCAATCTCTATCAAAATTCAGTGGCATTTTCTGCAGAAATAGAAAAAACAATCCTAAAATTTATATGGAATCATGAAATACCACGGATAGCTTAAGCAATCTGGAGATAAAAGAACAAGTATGTGGAGGCATCACATTTCCTGATTTCAAAATATACCACAAAGCTTTAGTAATTAAAATCACTGTGGTACTGGCATAACACCAGAGAGACAGACTTCATAGACTAGCAGACCCATAGAATAGAGAGTGAAGAAATAAACCAATCCATACATGGTCAACTAATCTTTAACAAGGATGCCAAACATACACAATGGAGAAAAGATAATCTTTTCAATAAATATTATTGGGAAAACTAGATATCCATAGGCCAAAAAAATGTAATTGCACCTTCATATTACACCATATACAAAAATCAACCTAAATTAAGGACTTAGACATAAGCTCAAAAACTATAAAATTCCTCAAAAAAACATAGTGGAGAAGGTCCGTGGCATTGGTCTTACAAACAATTTGTTGAATATGACACTAACAGCACACAAAAGCAAAAATAAACAAATGGGATTACAACAAACTAAAAAGCTTCTCCACAAATAAGGAAGCAATCAACAAACTAAAAAGTCAACCTATGAAATGGGAAGAAATATTTGCGAACCATTTATCTGATTAGGAGTTAATATCCAAACTATATAAGAAACAACAGAAAAAGAAAAAAAAATCCAATTTAAAAAAAATGGGCAAGGGACCTAAATAGACATTTTTCCAAATAAGACATACAAACATTCAAGTATATAAAAATTCTCAACATCTCTAATCAGTAGAGAAATGCATACTAAAATCACAATGAACTAGTACCTCACACCTGTTAGAATGGCTTCTATTAAAGACACAGAAGATAATAAGTTTTAGCAAGGATGTAGAGAAAAGGGAACCCTAGTATGCTGTTTGGGGGGAATGTAAGTTGGTACAGACATTATGGAAAATAGCATGAAGGTTCCTCAAAAAATTATAAATAGAACTATCATATGACCCAGCAGTCCTATTTCCAGGTATTTATCCTAAAGCATTAAAATCAGGATCTTAAAGATATACCTGTACTCCTATGTTCACTGTAGTATTTTTCACAATAGCCAAGATACGAAAATAACCTAAATGCTCATAGAGAGAAGAATAAATATAGAAATTGTGGTATACACGCACACACTTTCTCTCTCTCTCTCTCTCTCTCTCTCTCTGTCTCTCTCACACACACACATACACAAAATATTATTCATCCTTAACAAAGAAGGAAATTCTGTCATTTACAACAATATGGATGGACCTGGTGGAAATTATGTCAAGTGAAATAAGACAGACACAGAAAGGCAAATAATATATAATCTCATTTATATGTGGAATCTGAAATAGTCAAACTCATAACAGCAGAGAGTAGAATGGTGGTTCCCAGAGGCTGAGGAAAGAGGATACGGGGAGATGTTGATCAAAGTGTACAAAGTTTCAGTTATGCAAAATCAGTCAGCTCTAGATATCTAATATACAGCATGGTGACTAAAGGTAATAATACTGTACTGCATACTGAAAATTTGCTAACTAGGTAGATCCTAAATGTTCTCATCCCCAAAATAAATGAACAACTATGTTAAATAATGAATACATTAATTAGGTTGATTGTGGTGATTATTTCACAATGTATATATATGTACATTAAGTCATTAAGTTAAATATATACAATTTTTAAATATATAGAATATTTAAAGGCCCTGAAAATTAATGTTTATTAATATTTTCACTTCTGCACTCCTCACAAATCCTGCCTCACTTTACACAGAGACACAGACAGTTGCTACACATACACACACCTTAAAGTACAAAGCTGTTACTCATTCCATTCATTTCAGTACAAAAAGTACTTCCTGAGCACCTGTTGACTCTTTGCATGCCAACTGCCCAGTGTGTCCATGCAATATCTATTAGTGAAGTTACCTTGGGGCAAACAGGCAGCCCAGGAGGGTTGGCAATTATAACCAGCAGTTACTAAAATGGTGTTGAAATTATTTAAAGCAGTCTCGACAAGATTTTTTAAATACGTTTTGAAACAATTTCACCTCTGGAATGGCTAAATTGAGGTGATCCTCACATAAAAATTAAGACACCAGGAATAATATGATAATAAGCCATGACAACACATAGCATCTTTATATCCATGATGTTAAGCTAATGGGAGAAGTACAAAAGTTTCAACTCTCTCACCATTGAGTCTGGAATTAATAAAAACTTAGGACAGAACAAATTAAGAAGTGAACAATTTAATACCATAATTAGTAGTGAAAAATGTAAAAATTACTAATCATTGAAGAAGTTATTACCATATGTTTAATGTATTAACTGTAGTATTAAAACTATATTATATTATTCTGTCAGATTATATAAGGAGTGAGATTTTTCTAGAGTGTAAGCTACTTCCTGAGAGGAAGATTCGGTTTTCAGGAAGCCTCATTATTTAGGCCATATTTAACTGTATGTTAGTTCCGTATTATGGTTTGTGTATCGGAAGGTCTGATTCAATTGTAAAAACAGATTTTTTAAGGTGAGGTGCCAAATGAGGTGTCAGAAAACAATATTTAGTAACTGGTAATTACAGGTCACTAAATAAATCTGGAGCCTTTATACCTCCTACAATCTTATAAGATTTTAGGAGACAGACCTGGGAAAGTTAAGGTGACCGACCTGGGAAAGTTAAGGTGAACCTCATAGACCTTAGAATACTCTCCCAGTCAAGATGTACACCCATGTCAAAGACCCTCAGAATATCAAGTAAATTTCAGATTATTCCCAGGATACTAGTATGTACTAATGAGACAAATCCATTAACGACTCTAGAAAACCTTGAAGAAAACAAGAAATGCAGACCTATCTGAAATAGTCAGGATTTTTGTAACTTATCATGACTTAATACAGGGAATATTCTTTTTCATTTATTCATTCATTTGTCACAAAATATTAAATATCTACATTGTAGCAGGCACTGATATATATTAAATATACAATGTGGATATTTAATGAAATACTTAATATTTAATAAAATATTAAGTATCCACATTATAGCAGGCACTGAGATATACTCCACTTATAAGGTTTATGTTAGAGAAAAGACTAAATATAGACATATAAATGTGTACGCACACACATAGATGAAACTAACTAAAAATTAATTTAAATGCTATGAAAGAAATTCAAAAGAGACTGAAGATATTATGGGGCCTGGGAATCACCTTTACAAAGCCAGGAAAGACCTCTTTGAGGAAGTGACATTGGCACCAACTAAAACAAAAAACAACCTTGAGAACCTTGGTGGGAAAAAGCATTCTAGGGAGAGGTTGCAGCATGTGTAGAAAAATCTCTTGGAGCAGAGTATAAATTTGGCATCTTCAAGAAACAGAAAAATTCTACCAGAGATAGAACATTGGGGAGGAGGGTAGATATCATACATGCACACCTCAATTTCCCTGGACTTACACAGCATGCAAAATTGGAATATAGAGCAATCAAAATTGTACATAGAGGTATCGACATGGATAAGCATTCAGAATCATAGTCTCATTAAGATTAGTTTGTATAGCATAAAATTGATCTCTTTTGAGTATCAGCTTAATGATTTTTAATCAATACATATATAATTGTGCAACCAACACCCCCCAATTTAAAACATTTTCATCATCCCAAAAAGTTTCCTCATGTTCTTTGCAGTTGATTTCCACTTTGTTAATCAGCCCCAGGCAACCAGTGATCTGTGGTTTTTCTTCATAGATTTACCTTTTCTAGAAGTGTCACATAAACTTAAACATACAATATGTAATCTTGTGTCTGGCTTCTTTCACTTGGCATAATGTTTTTGAGGTTACTCTGTTGTTTCCTGTATGCATAATTCATGGCTTTTATTTCTGAATTGTATTCCATCGTATGGATATACCACATTCTCTTTATTCATTTACTAATTGATGGACATTTGTGTTGTTCCCAATTTTGAACTATTCTACATAATACTGTCATAAACATTGGTTGACAAATCTTTTTACGAACACAAGTTTTAGTTAGCTACCTAGAAGTGAAATTATTTGGTTGGTTATATGGTAGCCCTATGATTAGCTTTTTAAGCAATTGGTGTACTGTTTGAGTCATGTATTTTTAATTCCTTGCTCATAAATTGCTTTTGGAGGATAATAATAATTATGAGAGAGTCTGTTGGAATAATTAATGGAATCTGTAGAATGCTCATCTCTTTCTAACCTAACACCATAATATCACAAGGAACCTGGATATGAAAATAGCAGCTACTGCCACTTACTCGGAAATAAAAGATCATGAGAACAAAGTGGACAACTTGTAGAAGGTTTTTGAGGGCTTTACGTAATTATTTTAATGAACTTCTCAGTTCACCACATTAATGCAGGGTCTATTATAGAAAACATTTTTCTAATTCTTGAAACTAAAGTTTGTGCAATTCCAACCAGTGTGGAAATCTACCTTGTGATAACCAGAAATATTCCTCCACTATGAGGTCCAAAATGTAAGTTTTCCTTTTCTCCTAATGAGAACTATTTCCATGACATTAACCTATTTTTTGGCTATCATCTACATCTGGACAATGGAATTTTCCTATAATAACTTCAGATCTCAGAAATTTAAAAGGTAAATGAAATGCTAAATTTTCCTACTAGTAGAGGGTGGCAAAACTGATGAAGACAATGTGCAATGACTTTCTATATGAGGCAGAAACATGCACAACGCATAAAGAAAAAGAAACTAAAAATATCTGATGTTGTTATAAAGGAAAGCAGAGCCAAAAGCAATTTGTCTGTGCTTCTTGCCCATCTGTGTGGCTCCTTCACTTAAACAGCCAATGCAGTCAAATCTGATTTGCTTTCCTGTTATAAAAGTTGTGGCTTAACTAGGAGCTATGCTGAAATGTCTAGATAAAGACATCTTTACATAAATACTGTATATATGTCTATGTTTTACACATATGCTTTCTACATGTGATTTTTGTACACACACCCTGTCTTCCCATCTTCAGGTAATATGTTAGCACATGAGACATACCTAAAGGGAAGCCTTTCTTCTAGAGCTGGGAGAATTGTTCTTTCTTCTAAACTTGACTATAACACTAGCAAAGCTGCAGAGAGTTATTTCTCTGGTCTCATTTCAGAAAAGAAAGTTACCTTCATTGCACTCAAGACTGGAAGAAATAAACTGAACACTTATAAAAACACCCCTGGGTAGATAGGAGGTAGATGTACTGTGGTCCTTGTCCATCAAATTGGGAGCTAAAAAACTGAGTGATTTGTTCAACATTATTAAGTTCTTCCCATGAGGAACTAAACACAACATCCAGATAGCCTTTTCTTCAGACTAGTGTTCCAACCAGCTGACCACTCTAGCTATAAACATTTGCCCCGGCTGTATTTTCCCACTCCTGGATGATTGTCTGCCTGGCAATGAGACGACAGAAGCACTAAGCCAAAATATCCTTATGTGGGCATAGCTGCCTCTTCATGGCAGAGCCAATTTGGATCCCATCCATTGGCAGGGATGTCCCAGAAGCAGCCAATTTTAGTTCAGCCTCTTTAAAACTCTGGATTGTAAACAAACAGTAGGAGTTTCTTTCCACAGTGGAAGGAAGAATAATGAGAAGAAGGATGCAGAAGAGAGGGGGTAAGTGAGGCTAGCACCTAGTTTACCAGAGAAATTAGAAAGGAAAAAATGAGCCGGAAACCTCCAGAGACTCTAACTGATAATGCCCCAGATCTTTCAGCTTTTAAAGACTATGAACCGCATGTAGCTCTTTCCTCCTTTTTTTCCATACTCCTTTAAATTTCCATGTCATTGATTGGTCCTCTCCATAATTGTCTTGGTCTTTTCTTGATATTTGAAACAGTAGGTCAAAATTGAACATGTCTGGTAGGTGGTTGCTGGTTTAGTAGCAAAGGGTAGTAGCCGTGATTGCCCAGTTTGAATAGTGTTCACGTTTTCAAGAGTTTCATAAAAAATCTTCATCAAATAAATGTTTTTTAAAAATCATTATTGATTAGATTCAACATAATTAAGGAAGGTCCAGTCATATCTCTTGCACAAATTAATGCCTTCTAGAATCAACCACAACATCCATATGTATGTCTTGCATGACATACTGCTCTGCAATGTGATGGAATCAACACACCAAGGTGTTTGAAGTCAGGTGGCTAACCTAGGATTTAAAGTTCACATTATTTACTAGTTAACTATAGGTGCTAAAGCAATATTCTTGAAGTCTCCATGTCGTGATTTCCTCTTAATGAAATGGGAATCATAATAATAATAATTTTACAGGGTTGGTGTAAAAACGAAATGACTGCTTGCACTCAATACAACAGCTATTCTGATTATTGTTAGTTATATGATGATTAATTTATTATATGCTATTGATAAAATGAATGTGAAATTGCTAGTAGCCAGCTCACAATATTAGTATAACAAAAATCATTTCGATTTGGTTTAAGTGCAATACCGGTGGTCAATAACATCATCTTTTCTTAAAATTTAATGCATTGAGCACTGTCAATTACAATGCAAAAAATGCAAGTAATCCAATTGGACTATCCATTAGCTGAGAAAATATAAAATGAAAAAACCACCTTGAATTCAGGATCACTTATGAATGTAGTTATATATTATTGACAGAATTTATATGGATTTAGAAAAAACTTAGTATGTTTTATGTTAGATATATTTATTTAGATTACCAAAGAAAATGCTTAGCATACATATGGATTGATGGACCCTATCCAATAGCTTTCATCACTCCTCAAGGGCCCTTGGCACATGAGCTGAGGATCACTAATGTTGGTTAAGGTTACAATAGACAGGAGATACTTACACTTATAGATTTGCTTGCCAAGTGGAAATGCTAACCTGCTTGTTCCCAGGATTTTAGAAAAGCATTTGAAATATTTCACAAGATAAATGAAAATGGGATAAACACAAGGCCTTAAGGAAAATATACTTCTGGTGCATTTATTAAGCACTTGGATCTGATGCATGACACCTACTTAAAACTCAAAGAATTATCACAGGCTTTGCCGAGGAAGAAAGAACAAGAATTATGACTGCGCACAGGCTCATACTTCAGCAAGTCAATGTTTTTAAATCAATGAAAAACAATCCAATGATTGTGTTTGCTACAAAGGGAAAGCAATGTAAGATGATATACAGTATTTCAAGCTGTTCAAATTACTGATGGCAGAGTGGCAAGATATATATCTATTAAAACCAAATAGTTGCTTCAAAGTATGTTGGCCAACAGAGATAAATAATGTTTCTCTGAAGCGAATATAATGTCTCTCCTCAGAATTTTGGACCCTATAATGGTTTTAGCCACAAATATCTCTTGCTTATTTGGGAAATTTGCATGTTCTACCTTCATTCAGAAACTCTTGAGTTAGCTCAACAAAATTCATCTTCTACCTCAACAAAAAAGCATGCACATTAAGTATCATAGTATGTGTATTTCTACAGTAGGCTCACTGATGGTCTTATTCCTATTCATAAATTTGTCACAGTGAATGAGTAAAGTGTGAATAAATAAAATGTGTTGAATGTAGAGGCTACTCTCAGAAGAATTTTGCATCATCTGTGGGTCATGTTTAAGAGCATGTTTGTGAGGAAGAGGTATATACAATTTCTCTTTTTTTCTTGATTCTTCTCTTATCAGCATTATAATTAATAAACATAAAAAGGTAACATTGATACATATAATATTAAATCACCATCCATTTGTCTTTAAAGATTTGCATTCTTCTAATCATTGAAAACAATTCTTTCTTCTTTATCTGTATAGAAAGTTGAAAGTAGCTGATTTGGGACCACATAATATTGGCCAATCAGTAGCATATATCAACTCTACATGTCGAAAACTTAAACAAATTTGCTCTATACAAGTATTTTGTTGATACAAGTGATGATTAAAAAAATTACCCCAGGGCTATTTCAAACTCCAGCCCTCTCAGCTGTAACCTATACAAATTCTTACAACATATAGCCTAAAAAAGAGATATGTTAAATCCTTCAGAACTGGTAAAAAATTCCTCTTTCTAATCCCTCCTAACATACTCCCCCCAAGAACTTCATCATAACAGTAAAGTCCAAATTTAGACTTCTATTTTCACCAAAAACCTGGAAAAATCCAAAAGACACTTATAAATTAAGTTTGATAAAGATACCAAATACAGAATATTGATGTTCGTTGAAGATGAGAATGTAGCATGGCAGTTTTTAAACAAAATGTGAAACGTAAAAAATATATGATAAATTGAATGATTGTCCCTAGTCTTTTATTAGTAGTATTATTGTTTTGTTTGTTTTTTGTTTGGTTTTGAAATGGGGTCTCTCACCTTCACCCAGGCTAGAATACGGTGTCAAAATCAGTGCTCACTAAAGCTTTGGCTTCCTTGACTCAGAGATCTTCCTGCCTTAGCCTCCTCAGTAGCTGGGACAACAGGCACATGTCACCACACTTGGCTAGTAAAAAATATTTTTTTTGTAGAGATGGGTTCTTTATATGTTGCCTAGGCTGGTCTTGAACTCCTGGGCTCAAGCAATCCTCATGCCTCAGCCTGTCAAAATGCTGTTACTACAGAAGGGACCCACCGTGCATGGCTGGTTCCTATTCTTTATGAGGGAAACCATGTAGGACACTAAAGTTGTAAAAATGACCAACGTTTGTAGTAGACAATAGTATAAATATCTATGGGTCTTAGTAGACAAATGAATGACTGAGAAGCAACATATTACAGGATACCTTGAGGATATTGCACATTTGATTCCAGACCACAGCAATAAAGCAAAGATAGCAATAAATTTGCTCCCAAACTCCTGTTCATCTTGATATTTTGACTTCCTCCCCTAATTTGCAAATGTGCTTAATAACATATATAATAGTGAATCACTCCAGAATATATTCGACTCACTTTTCCCAGAGTCACACTTTATTTGGTTTTCCCATGCATAGAAATGTTATGTTTATACTATACTGTAGTTTATTAATTTTAAGTGTGCAATAGAATTATGTTTTTAAAAGTACATATCTTAAAAATACCTTTTCCCTAAAAAATGCTAAGCTAATAATCATTTGAGCCTTTAGCAAGCTGTAAATTTTTACTGGTGGAGGATATTCCCTAGGTGTTGATGGCTGATAACTGATCAGAATGGCAGTTACCTAAAGTTGTGGTGGATGTGGCAATTTCTTAAAATAAGACTTCAATAAAGTTTACACCATCGATGGACTCTTTCTTTCCCAAAAGATTTTCTGTTATATGCAATGCTGTTTGATAGCATTTTACTCACAGAACTTCTTTTAAAATTGGAGTCAATCCTCTCAAACCCTGCCGCTGTTATATCAACTATGTTTATGTAATGCTCTAAATCCATTGTTGTCATTTCAAAAGTGTTCACAATTTTTTCACCAAGAATAGATTACACAACAAGAAACTATTTTATTTGCTTATCTATAAGAAGCAATTCCTCATCTTTTCAATTTTTATCATGAGATTGAAATAATTCAGTCACATCTTCAGGTTCCACTAATTCTAATTCTCTTTCTATTTCTACCACATCTGCAGTTAATTCCTCTTCTGAAGTTGTGAACACCTCGAAGTCATGGTTGGAATCAACGTCTTCCCAAACTCCTATTCATCTTGATATTTTGACTTCCTCCCTTAAATGGCAAATATGCTTAATAACATCTATAGTAGTGAATCACTCTGGAATATTTTTGACTCACTTTTCCCAGATTCATCATAGGAATCAATGTCTCTGGCAGCTATGGCCTAATGAAAGGTATTTCTTAAAATAATAACATTGAAAGTTGGAATTACTCCTTGCTCCATGGGCTGCAGAATAGATGTTGTGTTCTCAAGTATGAAAAAAACCATTCATTTCATTGTGCCTCTATCTTTATCTGAGCTTCTGGATGAACAGGTACATGATCAATGAGCAGTAATATTTTGAAAGAAATTTTTTTCCTGAGCAGTAGATCTCAAATGTCAGCTTAAAATATTCAATAAACCATGCTATAGACAGGTGTGCTGTCAGCCAGGCTTTGTTTTTCCATATATAGAGCATAGGTAGAGTAGATAGCATAATTCTTAAAGGCCCTAGAATTTTAAGAATGAAAGTCACTGGCTGCATTGTCCCCTAACAAGAAAGTCAGCCTATTCTTTCAAGCTTTGTTGCCAGGCACTGACTTCTCTCTTGCTATAAAAGTCCTCAATGGCATGTTCTTGCAATATAAGACTGTTTCATCTGCATGGAAAAATCTGTTGTTTAGTGTAGTCACCCTTACCTATGATGTTAGCTAGATCTTCGGGAAAATTTGCTGCTTCACCTTGCACTTTTATGTTATGGAAACAGCTTCTTTCCCTAAACCTTAACCAATCTCTGCCAGCTTCTAATTTTTCTTCTGCAGCTTTCTCTCGTCTCTCAGCCTTCAGAGAATTGAAGAGGATGGGAGCCTTGCTCTGGATTAGGCTTTGGCTTGAGGGAATGTTGTGACTGATTTTATCTTCTATCCAGACCGCTAAATATTTCTCTGTATCAACCATGAGGCTGTTTCCCTTTCTTATCATTTGTGTGCTTGCTAGAGTAGCACTTTTAATTTTCTTCAGATCTTTTCGTTTTGCATTCACAACTTGGCTAACTGTGTGGTGCAGGAGGCCTAGCTTTCAGCCTCTCAGCTTTCAACGTGTCTTCCTCACTGAGATTAGTCGTTTCTAGCTTTTAATTTAAAGTAAGAAACATCGAACTGTTCTTTCCACTTGAACACTTAGAAGCCATTTTAGGGCTTCTAACTGGCCTAATATCAATATTGTTGTCTCAGGGAAGAGGGAAGCCCAAGAAAAGAGAGGAAGACTGGAGAATGGTCAGTGGAGCAGTCAGAACACAAATATTTATTAACTAAGTTTACTGTCTTCTATGAGTGCAGTTCATGGCACCTCAAAACAATTACAATAGTACCATTAAGGATCACTGATGGTCGATCATCATAACAGCATAACTATGACAGTAATGATAATACAATAATAAGGAAGAACTTTGAAATATTGTGAGAATTTCCAAAATGTGACAGAGACAGAACGCGAGCACATACTATTGGAACGATGGTACTGTAGACTTGCTCAATGCGAGATTGCCCCAAACCTTCAACTTGTAAAAATCACACTATCTGCAAAGCTTAATACAGCAAAGTACAATGAAATAAGGTTTGACTGCACTGCAATAAAATGAGGTATGAGTGTACTGGTTAAAACAACACTGTGGCATATTTACCTCTCCCTGGAGCACTATTCTTCCTCATTGGGTAGGACTGACTCTGTATTCTTATGCAGATTCCAACTCAGATGTCAACTTACCCATGGAGAGCCTTTCCTGACTCCCAGATCTAAAGTAGCCAGGCAGTCACTCTCTTATCACCCCACCCTATACTAGTTCCCTGCATTTTTCACACCCAGTATTTTCTTATTCTTGTTGGTGTGTTATTGGGTTTCTATGCCCAGAAGGATTTAACTTCGCTAAGACATGTCTGATTCACTGTTAGATTCCCAGGTCCCAGATGTTCAACGAATACTTGTTGAACAAATCACAGCTGAAAGGAGTTACTGAACAAATACGGAGCATTTTATGTGACCACCTACATAAAATGATTTCAGTGACGTTGACTGTAGTCTTCTACCTTCCTTTATCTAATTTATAGATATAGTAACCCTGCAATTAAAACATAAATGTAAGAAAAAATGCTCTGTTAAAATTTAGTCAACCCATTCAATGGCCTACATTTTACACTGTAGCAATCATTTATACTTTAATGTGGATAAGGTTAACAGTTACACATCTGAACGTTGTTTGATAAGCTATGGATGAGAAACGTAGAAAAACTGAAGATATGAAGTGACTGAAAATAAGGAAAAGAAAAACTGGGGCCTTAAGACTTACCTGATGACTTCAAAGTTTGTCCCAGCTTCTGTCCTGAGTAGGACTTTTGCATTAACAAGTGAGCCTGACGGAGGCTTAATGTTTCTAAGAAACAGTCTTCAAGTACTGACAGAAGATGGCCATCTGTTCTTCTGATTGCTGAGCCAGAACAAAGGGAAAAGAATAAAATGCAGTACAGAGGGTTTAGATTAGATCTGAGGAAGGATGTCTGCACAAAGTGAGTTGTTATACAATAAAATAAGTTTCAGGAGAAAAATAGTTTTAAACTCTCTCAATATGGAACTCTTCAGAACTAATTCAGATTTGTATCCATAAAGGAGGTTTAAGAAGAAATTTTCTTTCTGAAGCCAGCAAACTTTGTTCCTTTATTCTTAGAAGTGTTATCAATTTTATATGGTGAATGATGATATTCGAAAGACCTTAACCAATTAGAAATTCAGGGTGGAAATTGCAGAATGACACATGTGATGTATGCAAGCCTGTCATTATATGTTGTAGCAGATTGGAGACCCTCAAAAATCAATGAGTACATTAAGCTGCTTTCTTCAATTTACTTGTATCAGAGGTCTCCTATCGTACAGCATAGAGTTGCCTGACTGTGGGATTTTAAGTGACCTGTAAGGAAAATGCCAAGACAGGACACAAAATAATAGAGAAAAGTATCAGTGATTTATTTTTTACTTTTCCAGTATTCTTCTTACAGGATTCTTTCCTTCTTTAAGCCCTCTTTTTTTGAATGTCTATTAAACCTCCAACTCCTGGAGGTGCCCATAATCCTAAATTTGTTTTCTCCTCTACTAATTTCCTCATTTACTCTACTCCCAATCCAAAGCAGTGCTCCAAAGAATGATTTCAGGTTTCCAAGGACCCCAACAGCAAAGGTCTACTCATTTTGGTTTTGGAGCACTGGAAGTTTTGTTTTGTTTTAGTGTTATATTTTCTTTTCTAAAAGAATTTTACAAAGTGGATATTTGCATATTCCATCCCACCAACATGCTTACCTGTGACCAGGTACTTAAGCTACATTTGAACACATACTAAGTGACTGAAGGCCAAATGATGCCCAGCATGCATTCTGAGTCACACTGAGTTATCAAAAAGCTTGCAGTTGTAGAAACATAGTGACCAGAGAAAACCCTTCCTGACAGCAAAGGCCAGTCTTTGAATGGCTCATTGACTACAGACTATTTTATGATAATTCATTATCGGTACACATAAGGACAAATATGTTCTAGAGAATTTCTCATGTAATTTTTGATCAATTGTATTACTATATTTTATGTTGTGTACATATTCTTGAATTCATTGGCCCATGAAAATAATAGAATTGTAGTTTAAAAAAACTGTTTAAAAGGAGAAATCATTATAATGAAGAAGAATTAAATTATAGCCCCTTGTGCTCAAAAGCATAAAAATTAAGTTGACAGCAAGTGACACAGTAAACAAAGACATACATTTGTTACTTTTAAATATAACAGGAGAAATATAGTTTAAATAAAAATTCTTCCTCGTTTTAAATGTTTCTCACTGGAATTTGATGTTTCTATAGTTTTGTTTGAACTTAAACATTAGATATAATTTTATAGTTGTATAAAATGTAAACATTTTATTATGTTTGTACATTTAGGAAACTATGTTAAATATAATTTGAGTCAACTATGAAGATCAAATGGGTGTTTGTTTTGTTTTCCTTTAAAAGGTGGTGATATATTATATCAGATTAAGAAATGTTAGAACAGCCTAGTTCTATGTGTGTTAAAAGGAAAGGGACTTGATTTTTTTATTAAAATAACCTACACTAGCTTTCCAACTAGTTACAATCATTTTAAGAGAAGCCCTAGTAATCCAAGCAAATCTCCACTTGGATTTTGTGCCTTCATAGGCCCCCTATGTGAAACCTAACTCGAGGCTGTCACCAACTAGAATAGACTCCCCCGTACTTCATCCCACACATACTGAAAGAATGCTGTTGATAGATCATATTCATGAATTTGATGATACTGAGAGAGAGTTATATTGAAAAGAGTATATATAAGAACTACCAGGATACTTGGGGAGAAATGCAAATTTAATTTGTTTGGGTTAATTCTGAAACTGTATTTTTTCTCTAACATCCAAGGTAATACTGATTCAAGGAGGCCAGAGTCCACTCTTAGAGAAACATGTCTTACTATGCTGTCATAGGAACAAGACAAGGGGTACTTTAGGTTTCGTGTGACTGTGTATAAGTGACCATATAAGTGGAATGGATCCAGAATTACAACTGGAAGAATATTCAAAGCTACTGTGTTACTGAATGTGAGTCAGTGGTTATCATTGTTTAGAGAGTTTTTTAAACTACAGAAGAAGTGTAGACGTATCTGTCTATTTTGTGCCAAAGTGTTAAGCATCTTCATTTTATGGTACTAGAAACTTCATCATCTAAGGAATCAGGAAACTAGATTCTTGAGACTTATTAATGGAGATCATATCCCAACTACTCTACTTAAAGCTGGGTGACTATAGACTAGTCACTTAATTTCTTAGTGCCTCAGTTTATTCACCTATAAAATGGGAATGCAAATATGGGGATAATGAAGAAGTTAAATGGAATGATCTGTGAAACTAGAACCATGCCTAGCCACATAATAAGAACCCAGTAGATATTACTTGCTCTTATTATTATTATATAATATCATGTTTATTATTGCCATTTTCATGACTATTATATAAATAACAGAAATCCACACATATATAGTAATGACTTCTCTGTCTAAGACACTGTGCTAGAAAAGATAATAAAACCCGAGATGTGCTCTCAAATATCTTACAAGCTAATGGAAGAATTTAGATATGCATTAAAGTAAAAATAATAAAATGTAGAGAAAGGAGAAATTAAATGTAAGAGAAATGAAATGCAGAAAGACTTCAGATAAATGATACATTACTTGTGACCTAAGTAGATAAGAGAGAACCAAGGATGCTTCATGGGGGATAAAATATTTGGTCTGAAACTTGTATGACTGAAATATAGAGATAAAGAGGAGCTTTCTAGGTTAATTGGAGTAACATAACAAATGGATGAAGGTAGGAAACTATTTGGACAATATGAAAAATTGTGGATAATTTACCATATTTGACCAATATGGAGAATCATGCATTAGATATTTGATGTGCTATAGATGAACAGAAAAGGCAGACTTGGAGCAGGTGGGGCACATGATAGCAACTGCTAAATACCTGCCAAGTGTAGCTTGATTCTAAAGACTACTAAAAGCTAACAAAGGGTTGTAGAAATGGGAGTGTTAGGGCAAGACTAGCTTTAAGGTAATTTATAAGGCTCCAAGGCAGTGGTTTTCAAAGTATGGCCCCTGAACGTGCAGCATCAGCGTCACCTGGGAACTTGTTAGAAATGCAAATTCTCAGGCTTCATCTTAGACCAGGTGGAAAACCTCTGGAAGTCCATTGTTCTGTGCTTTATCAAGTACTCCAGGTAATCCCATGCAAGCTCAAATCTGAGAACCACTGCTGTAAATTACAGAAGAGATTGAAAAGGAAAGAAACCAGAAGGTCTGGGATCCCCTATGAATCAAGGAAACCAGTTGATGGGTGATCATTGATATTGAAATCCTATGTGAGAGAGAGTGAGGGTATGAGCCAAATCAATAGACAGAGGAAAAGAGGTTAAACCAGTAATATTGTAAAATAACGCTATGTATACAAAAATAATGTTATTATTCTTGGCATCTATTAGTCTTTATCATCATTAATTTTTTTAATGAGTTATCAAAAGATAATCCTTAGCTCAAACTACACATATTATGTTATTAATCTGAAAATATGAAAGTGGGCTAATGGTGCCAACTTCCCACTTCTACTTTAAATTTTTGAATTTCCTTACAAGAGAAAAGAGAGAATATTCTGCTGTATTACCATTAAAATTAGCATAGTGAGTACATTTGGTATGAATTTGACAATCTCTGTTACCAGTAAATCTAGAACTACTAATCTTCTCTTACTAAATCCCAACTCTATTTGGTTTTGCACTGTGATTTTTTAATGGTCTTATTTGTGCATTATTTCAATTTTCATTATATATTGTGCCATTTCGTATTCTCCATGATTATGTTTTCACTGAACAGATGCACTACAGTTTTGCTGCACCAAATTCTATGATCCATAATTAGATGTCAATATGTTTTCTTTATGAACTAAATACATTTTTAGTTACTTGGACATTAATTAAAATCACATGCTGGATTGTTACATCCTTTCGACACATTTTTTAGGAAATATTTTTGGTTTACTTGAATGCTTTAAAACATTCAATTTGATACTATAAAACTCTTTTTCCCATAAGAACAGATACTGTAGCTAATATATAAATATTAATTATAGAGTTATACCACAGAAGCCATTAATGAAATATACCCATTCACACACAAAACAAATTACACTTGATGAATCAGAAAAAAGAGTACTTTTTTAAAAAATGTTGCCTTTTAAACATATCGTTATTTGTATTTATTTTTATGGTAATTCTAGGAAAAATAAATAAAACAAAATTTTACAATAATGGCAAACAATGATCAGTATGGAACTAAAATGGGAATAGAAGCAAATTTTAAAATTCACCTACAGACCAAAAAAGAAAGGATGAAAAGATAATACAGAGCTCATACTCTTTATTCATGTTATATTATACCACTATGGACATTTTTAACTCTTCAAAAATTTGAATAAAAGATGTGCTCCTCTCATGGGAAAACAGAATGGGTTTTCCCAAGGATGAAGAGAACATTTCTAACCTCTGACAAAATGTCGAAAAATTTTATCCCACAGAGTTGCTCCACATATTCCAGACATTCCCATCCTTTTTTATTTATTTGTTTGTTTTTTTTTTTTTTTTTTTTTTTTGAGACAGAGTCTAACTCTGTCACCCAGGCTGGAGTGCAGTGGTGCAATCCCAGCTTACTGCAACCTCTGCCTTCCAGTATCAAGTGATACTCCTGCCTCAGCCTCCCAAGTAGCTGGGATTACAGGTGCCTGCCACCACGCCCAGTTAATTTTTGTATTTTTAGTAGAGATGGGGGCTTCACCATATTGGCCAGGCTGGTCTCGAACTCCTGACCTCGTGATCCAGCCACCTTAGCCTCCCAAAGTGCTGGGATTAGAGGCATGCGCCATCGCACCTGGCCCCCCATTTTTACATTATAAATGGTGCTGGGTTAGAGCAGATAGGGAGGTAAATATACAAGGAAATTATTCTGGCATGCCTCTGTCATTTTATCTCTGTTACTCTAAAGTTTCTGTATTTAAAGTTACATGCAGACCATGTGAAAATTCAAAAGGTACGAAACTTCCTTCAATAGAAAATCTAGGGTTTCCTAACACTCATCCAGTTCTGGCTCCAAGATATAGGGATATAAAGCCATAGCTTTATGGAAATTTGTTTATCTGAAATAACTCCTCCCCTTGAAGTTTCGATTGATTTGTTCCAGGGAGTACAATATATAGCAAAGTGATATTTATTTGGTTATCTGTGAAATATCCTGAACTACTTTTATCTACATAAAGTGGCAAAGGGAAGATTAGTGAGTTCCAATATCTTAGCATTTTAGATAGTGAGGTGGTATTTTGGAGAATATGCTACAAGAATTGGGTCTATGAAACACATAGCCACATTTTATTAGTGATATTTATGTGCATGCTTAATAAAAAGTAAGTTCAGAAGCTGAGAAAATTAATTGTGACTTGAAAGATTCAGGAGGGAGCAGCAAGAAGTTCTTTCTTGTTGAAGAGAGATTATTAAGATAAACAAAGATATTTATCTTATTTGCTGAACAGTTTCCATGTTGACACAGCAGAACTCATCCATGTTAGGAATGCAGAATCTCATGCTCCATCCCCACCTACTGAATCAGCAGGTGTAGTTTGACAAGATCTTCCAGGTGTTTCGTATTACACGCTGAAATTTGAAGACTATTTCTTTGAGAATTTCAGTAAGTCACAATGAAGTGTTCATAAATCATATATTCCTTCATATCCAATGCTACTTAGATATTTGGAATGAGAGATGACTGGATGCAAGAGAATATGGGAACATATGTTTTAAAAAATTATTGTTCATCTGAAATTCAAATTTAACTGGATGTCCTGATTTTATCCAGCAACCCTATCTGGGATACACACGCTAACACTATTCCTGCCACTTTAAACATTGCACAATGAAACTCCTTGGGGCACTCACCAAAACTAACCTTTCCACTGGGAGCAACTCTCATTGGTCTCTGTCCCACACAACTCTCCATAGTCAGGAATCACTAACTCTTTGCATGCCTATGCTGAGAACATCCTGGCTATGAGGAATTACTAAAAACCAACGGTAGCTTTTTTTTCTTCTAAGGTTTATATTGATACTTGCCAGTCGAAAAGCAAATATTAAGACTTCCCTTTCTGGAAATTTGGAAGGACACTTTCCCACTGAGAAACTTCTGAAAATGCCAGGTATCTTCTTAAATTGATTAATTGAAAATAAAATAAGGAATATAGAAAACGAAAATCTAAAATTAAAGTGGGAAATAGAGTGTTAAGAGAATTATTGAAGCTAGGTTTAATCCGGAAAGATTTACTAAACAAAGTAAACCTGCAATGTTTCTAACATGGTCTTCCAGAACTCAAAGAACAAGACACAAAGACTAAGGCCTGCCAGGGTAAGGAATCTAAGAGAACATCTTTAAAAAGCTGTGACCCCAGAGGTCCAATCTTTATAAGTAAAAGTGAAGGTGAAGACATTACCCTGAGTTTTCATATGTAAAAGCTACTTTTCACATGGGTTTGTAACCTAAATTCACATGGACTGTTACTCTGAAAATCTTACACCAGTTGAATTTACATTTGTTCCAAAGTAGGTAATACACACGGATGCCATACACAGGCAAATGGAAATTCTCTCTCGAGCACCTACCTTCGTTTTAGACTGTAGTATTTCCCACAGATAATATTCAAATTAACATAAGATCAAATTGTATAATCTACTGCCACTCTGCCAAAGAAGACACCAAATGAGAAAACAAATATAGAATAGCAGAAATGGATTTATCAGAATAAAATATTAAATAAATACATCCAATATATTTTAAAAATAAAAGTAGCATTAAAATATGAATAGAAAAATTACTATGTTATTAAAGGAAATGACCAAGCAGATTTTAAAAAGAACCAGACAACTTACAGAAATAAAACATACAATTGAAATTTAAAATTCAATGGATAATAATAGATGATAGATATATAAAAATGGAATTAGTAAACTAATGAGGAATCTAAGAGAAAACTCCTAAAAATATGTAGGTCTCCCAATGGTTTAATCTTTATAGTAAAGGCAAAGTTCATAATATTTATAAACAAAATCCAGCTTCACATGGGTTTGTAGCCTAATTCACTCAATTGGCATACTGTGAAAAACTCAAGCTAAAATTCGAGTTTACAGAAACATATACAGAAGAAGAAGACATAAACTAAGGTAGAGGCAATATATGAAAAAAAATCTGAGCATTTTCTTATACAAATGAAAGATACCAATCCACATATTCAAAAAGCCTCCAAATTCTCAAGTTAAATAAAGGGAAAGAAATTCTCATTAGACTCACAATAATAAAACTGCAGAACCAAAGACAAAGAAAAAAATCTCACAAGAATTGAAAAGCAAATTATTTGCCAATGAGTGAAAGGTAGGCTTATAGTTGACTCAGTCAAAGCCAAAATTAAAGTTTACATTCAATGTGAAGAGAAAAATAACTATGAACAATCAGTTTTATCTATAAAGTTAAGAACAAGATGGTTTTTCCAAAGAAAGTAAAATAGAATTTATTAGCACACAAGAAATAGAAAAATGTTTTTGACTGGATAAATGTAACTAGAAAAAAATACCTATACCTAAAATGATTCTTAACAATGAAATATGAAAACTTGTCCTATAGCATCAGAAACAAGGCAATGGTCCCTACTATCGTTACTTCTATTCATGATTGTACTAGTTGTCATGGCAAGGAAAACAAAGCAAAAAAATGAAATCAAAGTTTGTGCATTGGAAATTAGAAAATAAAAATTTCATTAATCATCAACATATTAGAAAGCCAAGGAAAATCAATAAATATATTATTAGAATTGATTAGAAGACAGTGTAGCAAGCTTGTAAGATACAAAGCAGCATACAAAAAGTAATTATGTTTTTACACACCAATCACAAATTTATAATGTACAAAATTTTTAAAGTGTCATTTAATGTTTTATAGAAATACATGGAGTCTGAGGAACAAATCTAACAAAAATCTGTGAAAAATGTATGAAGAAATTATAAAACTGACTTAAAAATTAAAGAATTTAATTAAATACAGAGATATGAAATTTGAATGTTAACAAGTTGGAGGATTCTGCATCATAAAGATATTGAATCTTTCTGTCAATAAAATAGTTTTTAAATAGATATTGTTTATGTAGAACTTGACAAGCTGATTAAAAAAGAAAAACTAAAGGACTAGGAATTGCTGGCCCTTCTAAATAATAAATTGGAGTGTATCACTTACTAGATTTCAATAATTTTTATTTTAAAATTATTAAAATTATAACAGTATGGCATTATCACAGAGATTGAAAAATAGTCCAAACAAAATAGTCTAGAAAAAGCCCACCAATATAAGGAAATATGATTTATGACAATGGTGACATTTCAGATCAGTGGTAAATGAAATCTATCATAAAACGGTGCTGGGACAATTGGTTATCCACATGGAAAAAATACGTAAAACTGGATTTTTAACTTATGCCTTTCACAAATAATAATCCAATGGCATTAGGAACTAAAGTATGATAAAACTTTTATTAGATAATACACATATTTGTTTTTAAGTGAAAGCAAGTTTATTAAGAAAGTAAAGGAATATATTAGACAGATAAACAAGATAGAATATTAACAAGCATATTCAAGACTTGAACTCAGATCTAGAAAAAGGGGACCTAATAAACATCTACAGAACTCTCCATCCCAAACCCATAGAATATACATTCTTGTCAGCACCACACAGCACTTATTCTAAAATTGACCACATAATTGGAAATAAAATACTCCTCAGCAAATGCAAAAGAATGGAAATCATAACAGTCTCTCTGACCACAGTGTAAACAAATTAGAACTCAGGATTACGAAACTCGCTCAAAACCATACAACTACATGGAAACTGAACAACCTGCTCGTGAATGGACTACTGTATAAATAATGAAATGAAGGCAGAAATAAAGATATTCTTTGAAACCAATGAGAATGAAGACACAATGGACCAGAATCTCTGGAACACACTTAAAGCAGTGTATAGAGGGAAATTATAGCACTAAATGTCCGCGAGAGAAATGAAGAAAGATAAAATTGACACCCTAACATCATGATTAAAAGAACTAGCGGAGCAAGATCTATAAACATAATTCATCATATAAACAGAACCAAAGACAAAAAAAATCACATGATTATCTTAATAGATGCAGAAAAGGCCTTCAACAAAATTCAACAGCACTTTATGCTAAAAACTCTCAATAAACTAGGTATTGATGGAATGTTTCTCAGAATATTAAGAGCTATTTATAACAAATCCACAGCCAATATCATACTGAATGGGCAAAAACTGGAAGCATTCCCTTTGAAAACTGGAACAAAACAAGGATGCCCTCTCTTACCACTCCTATTCAACATAGTATTAGAAGTTCTGGCCAGGGCAATTAGGCAAGAAAAAGCAGTAAAGGGTATTCAGTTAGGAAAACAGGAAGTCAAATTGTGTCTATTTGTAGATTACATGATTGTATATTTAGAAGACCCCATCATCTCAGCCCAAAATCTCCTTAAGTTGATAAGCAACTTCAGCAAAGTCTCAGGATACAAAATTAATGTAAAAAAAATCACAAGCATTCCAATATACCAAAAACAGATAAACAGAGAGCCAAATCATGAGTGAACTCCCATTTACAATTGCTACAAAGAGAATAAAATACCTAGGAATACAACTAACACTGGATGTGAAGGAACTCTTCAAGGAGAACTACAAACCACAGCCCATAAATGACAGACTGGATAAAGAAAATGTGGCACATATACACCATGGAATACCATGCAGCCATAAAAAAAGGATGAGATCATGTCCTTTGCAAAGACATGAATAAAGCTAGAAACCATCATTCTCAGCAAACTGACACAAGAACAGAAAAACCAAACACCACATGTTCTCACTCATAAATGGGTGTTGAACAATGAAAACACATGGATACAGGGAGGGTAACATCACACACCAGTGCCTGTCAGGGTTAGCGGGATAGAGAAGGGATAGCAGAGGATGTGGGGATATGGGAGGGGTAGCATCAGGAGAAATACCTAATGTAGATGACAAAATGATGCATACAGCAAACCATATTGGCATGTACATATCTATGTAACAAACCTACACTCTCTGTACATGTACCCCAGAATTCAAAGTATAGTAATGATAATTAAAAAGAGAAAGTAAAGGAATAAAAGAATGATTACTCCATAGGCAGAGCAGCTCCGAGAGCTGCTGGTTGCCCATATTTACGGTTATTTCTTAATTACATGCTAAACAAGGGATGTATTAGTCATACCTCCCCATTTTAGACCATATAAGGTAACTTCCTGATGTTGCCATGGCATTTGTAAACTGTCATGGCACTGGTGGGAGTGTAGCAGTGAGGACCAACAGAGGTCTTTCATCTCCATCTTGGTTTTGAGGGATTTTAGCTGGTTTCTTCACTGTAACCTGTTTTAATCAGCAAGGTCTGTATGACCTGCATCTTGGGCTGGTCTCCTGCCTCATCCCGTGACTCAGAATGCCTTAACCTCCTGGAAATGCAGCCCAGTAGGCCTTAACCTCATTTGACTTGTCTCTTATTCAAGATGAAGTTGCTCTGGTTCAAATGCGTCTGACATTCCCACCCCCCTCCTTTTATAAGAAAACCCTTAATCCTAAGGGTTGTAGAGGGATGAAGATCCATCTTCTATAACTTGTTCAGGCTAAATAGGGGGGATAACATTCCTGCCTAACTAATGGATCTCTTGCACTCAGGATAGAGAAGAGCTCAGTCAGAAAGCATTGGTATGACAAGGGTCATTCATAACTCTTGAGTTCCAACTAAAGGATATCTAGAAGATTAATAAGTGTTTAATTTAAGAAAACATTTGATAAGTTTATCCTGCATTTCTACACAAGGAGTACAACAGCAAAATATTCCACAACAGTAAAGTAAAATAAGTAAAACTATCCCAAGTAAACTAAATGAGAAGGCTTTCTATGAACTGGGCAACTGTTGGAACTAAGCAATACCGGATTGCTAGCTGATTCCAATAGGCATACAGAATTAGAATTCTGATCTAGGTTTTTACATTACCAATCTCTCTTGTTTCTTCTGAGCTACAGTCAGAGATTACTGATTGGTTCACAGGAATGAGCAAGGTCAGGCTAAATTGCAGGAAATACTCAAAAACAACTGATGAGACTAGAACCTAAAATAGGTGTACCATAATCCTTGAAACCATTTTTTCTCTCCAGTTTTCCATTTTCACTAAAGACAAATCATGGTAAAACTGACTTGCTTTATTATAATTGGCCTGATTATTTGTATTAAGTGCAGCAAGAATAATTGTTTTTTACAGAAGCTTTTTAAATTGGCCTTGATGGAACTTTGTTCCATGAAAGAAATCTCAGATGAGACTTTTTGTAAAAGGTGAGCCCAGCCATGGGTTTTTACCACCAAATACCTATGAGTTGAGTAAAGTCCTTTCCTCTTGAGGTCCCAAGATAACTTGGGGCTTCTAGGCCTGTCAGAAAATGACATTCTTTACTTACCACAGGTCAGGAACCTGGCACAGGACTGTGTAGACATATAATGTCAGTTTGCCCAAGGGGCTTTTATTGGTTCTATAAATCAAGTTTGATTCCTTAAAAGAAAGCACACCATTCCAGTGAAAATCTTGGTAAAATAACCAGTTTCTCCAGTTGTGTCTTATTACAAAAGAAAACATTCTTATTGCACTTATGCAAATAACCATATAAGTTAAGAATACTTACAATTAGTTTCCAAATTCTGGGTAAATCAGGTAGCAAGAAACAAATTTTGCCCACAAGAGTATACTTTACTCAATTGTTAAAAGTTGTAAATAGTTCAAAAGAAAATTTCCTTGACTCTGAAAAACAAAGGATCAATAATGTTTTAAGCAAAGTCAAAAAAGATTAGTTTTCTATTAATTCAGTTCATTCAGTCAACTACTGTACTGCTTGATATTCATGAACATTCCAACTTTTCATTAGTCCTGAAAGTTTTTTTCCTCTATGCTAATGTCACAGTCTCCAAAGTTATCAGAAACCTGCATTCAAGAACACCTGTCAAAGTCCTATAGCTGATTATAAACCACCTTTTAAAGAAGACAGAGAATATAAGAGAATATTTTTATAAACTCAGTCATAAATGAACTTTTTGATATCATACAAAAAGTTTAAGCCATATAAGGTAACATTAAAAATTGAACCACATTCAATTTCTCTTCTTATCTGAATGGTGTCTATTAAAAATGTTTTCAACATATATAACAAAGGACTAGAATCCAGAATTTCCCAATAACTTCCACAAATAAATAAGAAAATAGGAGAAAAAATAGGCCAAATAACTGAACAGATGCTTCAGAAACAGGAAATTCAAATAGATAATAAACAAAATAAGTTATAAACTGCATTAGTTTTCAGGGAAATGTAAATTAAAACTACAAGGTAACATTACATACCTACTAAATGTGCAAAGAAATGTAAAAGTCTGACAATACCAAGCATTGGCAAGCATGTAATACAAACAGAATACTGATTCATGTACACAATGCTTGTAGTATGTAAGTTGGTAGACTACTTTGGGAAGCAGTTTGAAGTTATCTGTTATATTTGGATAAGTACATTTCTTATCCACAAATTCAATTTCAGGGTTAAATCCTGAAGAAATATGTATACATACACATCACAAGATGCAATTAAGAACATTCAAAACTGCACTGTTTATAATAGCAAGTATTAATTTAAAATATAATATACAACTAAATCAGAATGTGACTATATAATGAAATGCTACAGAGCAATGGAAAATCAATTAATTGCCTGCATCAATATATCTAAACCCCTGAAACCTAATATTGAGTGAAAAACACTAAGTCACTGAATACATATGGTATTATTCCACTTATGGAAAATTAAAGACAACATGTAAAATCAAGCAATATTGGTTCAATATTTTTAAAATGCAGTGAAAAAATACACAGTGGGGCTGGGCATGGTGGCCAATGCCAGTAATCCCAGGACTTTGGGAGGCCAAGGCAGTCAGATTGCTTCAGACCAGGAATTTGAGACCAGCCTAGGCAACACAGTGAGACCCTTTCCTACAAAAAGGTGAAAAATTAGCTGGGCATAATGGTGTGCACCTGTAGTTCCCACTCCTCAGGAGGCTGACATGGGAGGATCACTTGAGCCTGGGAGTTCGAAGTTACAGGGAGCCATGATTGCAACACAGTACTCAAGTCTGGGCAACAGAGCGAGATCCAGTCACTTAAACACACACACACACACACACACACACACACACACACACACACATGGAAATAATAAACACACACACACAAACATGGAAATAATAAACAAGTTCAAAGTAGTGGTTTTCTCTGAGTTACATGTCATGGAATGAATTCAGAAAAAGGAGCACAGATTTCAAGGGAATGATAATGTTCCATCTTGTAATTATGTGATATGTACATAAATATTCATTGAATAATGATTATGTGTACATTACCTATATTTTAAAAATTTTCTTAGAATCTCCTCAACATTTTATAAAACACAAAAGCATTAATATAAAGAGAATAGTTTTATTAATCTTCACACATTTTATGCTATTGGCTTTGAGAGTAATGTGCAAAATTAGCAGAGAATTAGAAATGACTTAATAATGCATCAATCTGTATTAGGTCAAACATGGGAAAGCATTTAAACAAAATATCTGATGTCAGTCTCTACTTGCGGCTGTCACTGAATTCTGCTCCTTTACCTTTGCTTAGTAAACAATGAACTAGGGTCCAAAGACTGCATGAAAATGTCCGCAAAATGATGGAATGTTTATTATCACATATGTTAATCCAACAAATATTTATTAAGCATCTTTACATGGAAGACAATGTCTAGATATGTGGACTATACAAAAATGCAGAGGATACTTCGGTCTTCTCCACCTCTCACTTAGAATTTCTAAATAACCTCCTAGTTTCTCTCCCTTTCTTCAGCGAGCCTATTCCCAAACCATCTTCTATGTGGCTATGAGACACATATTTCTACTATAGAGAGGCTAGCCAAAGTACCCAATTTATGATAAAAGTTTTAAACGAATTTCTCTGATTACTCTTTACTTGCAAGCCACTGATATTTCCCTATCTGATTCAGAGCCCATCAAATTAAATGCCTACCAGGGCGAGGCTGTTCATTTGATGAGTGAAGCTTGCCAAGAATAAAGAGATGAACAGCAAAAGCCCAATATAAAAAGGGCAGCAACCCTATTCCAGCCAATTATTGCCTCACTAGTGTGGCTTTTTCTTGCAAAGCGTGAACTCTGAATTTTTTATTAAAGTCACCTATGTAAAATGATGCCAATGAATTTATTTTCAAAAACCCAAAAGGACCTACTGACTTACAAAATAAAATACAAACCTCTTGACATGTCATCCAGGGCTCTTCAAATTCTATTCCCAAACTGACTTCCTTAAGCCTCTTTCCACATTCTATGTTCTGCATTCACCCTTCTTGAATACACCATGTTCTTTGACAGATCCAAGATGGGTGCACATTTAGACTGTAGGTCAATCTCTGCTCCAGGTCTACTCACCTCCAAGGACTGTACTCAAAACGACCTCCACTCTGAAGTCTTCTTTAACACCTACAGGTTAACGTGAGCCAGAGTTTACTATATCTGTCTCCTTTTCTTTGTTCATATACATACAGGCTGTCCCTGACTTTCATATTTTCAGCTTCTGAACAGCCAACACTTTCATGCATTATACATCGACACTCCAAAGTGCCTTTTGTATGCCAAATCCAGACTTTCATACATCAGCAGATCAACGAACATTTTGCACTAATGTGTGGTGGCACTGCCTGACAGCCAAGAGTTCTGTTTGGGCAGTCATGCCATCTTTGTCTGTAAGAGCAGGCTTTATATAATTATTTGAATATTTTTTGCTCTTTGCCCTTATTATTTTGCCAAAATGAGTGGAAAATGAACATTGAAAATGCTGATAATAGTGATAAAAATCATAGGTCTCATAAGCTTAATATACTTGAAACAAAGATGAAATCATTAGGCATTCCCATCAGGGTACATCTTTAACCCCAATCAGGCTCTTATTAGAATTAAACCCAGTCAACTGTGGTTCAATTATGAAAGAAAAGAAAAAAAAGACTGAAGACTCTGTATAAAATGCTGGAAATAAATTTGTTGAAGATTGTGTGTAAATGGCAAGGTATAATTAGAGATTATATCATATATTTCCACTCTCAAGAGAGAAAGAAAACTCTATATAACATGGAAGTCTACTTTTTTCTTACTTTACATTATGACTCTTAAATGATTAAGAACTGCATTATGCATGAATCAACGGTTATTTGGTGAGCTGTTTCACTGGGAATCATAGCGCTTTTTTACTATATCCTTTACCTTTGAATACTTTTGATTCACTTTTGCCCTTGTTGTTTACCAGCTTTCACACCATCCAGGGATGCTAAGGAATCTAGTTTGCTCATCCTCCACATAATAGCCACAATTCCAAGGTGGAGGCTGCAGTATATCTTCTGCCACCAACAGAATTGGGATGATCAAGTTAATGCAAACATTGCACATACCTTGTGAAGCAAACAGACGGAACCTCAGGTTTTGGGGAGTGAGAGAGAGCATTCTAACAATTTTTGGGTATCTAACTATATGCCAAATAATATGTATATGTCAATTCATTCATCCTCATAAGTACTTGTGCTTTTGAAAGAACGATTGAACAAATGAGGAAAATGAACTCAGAGAGTTTAAGTAACTGACCCAAGGTCACATACACACACGTGAGTAGCCAACCTATTATTTAAAACCAAGTGTGTCTGAATCCAAAGTGTATACACTTTCAAAAAACACGATGCCTTCAGTGTGTTCAGCATTACAAATACTGGTCAAGGATATTGTCAAATGATTGATAGATATATGTTCTGCTGGTCCATCATTGATACTTTTCCCTCTGTCTATAATGATTTACCCTTTTTTTTCAGGAAGTTCTAATGCAGTCATTACTCAAAAGGTTCACTTTAAAAAGAGCTACAAAGAAGCATCTTGTTCTTCACCCAATGAGTGGTGAATTTTCAAAAGATGTTACATGTTTCATACATTTCACTTAGAGCCAGTTTTCTGAAATGAATTTCTTTTGTTCTTCTCAAAAGTGAACTTTTTCTGTGTACATCATCTCACAGTTCTTCCACTCAAAAGAGATTTTGAAATTTCAATAAAGCAATATACATGAAAGTAATGAATAGTGTATAAAATACAAGGAAAATTAAACGTAAATTTTCTGCTCATAATGGTATACCATGTGATGCCATGCGATCACAGCAATTTCAAACAGTTTTTACTCTATAACAGTGTGCTCAATACAGAAATGAATAACTAGGCAGTATTCTTGTGGATGTCTTACTCCCTTGCCTCAATGTATCACTATCCTTTTCTTCTTTAAGCTATTGCAATTACTGCCTACAAATCTAACAAATCTGTGGGTCGTAAAGATATCCAATATCCACCTACCTAAGCCAATTAGCTTGTTTTCCTTGATCTCTATATAGCATTTAATATGTGCATGGTTCCACTTTATTCCTATTATGTACTCTGGCTGCTCTGAAATGAACAACTTTCAAAGGATGTGAAGACTCCGCTTTCTGGCCACAATCATTTACCTGTCCATCTTTAGGTACTTCTGCCAGCTGAATCCTTATTGTAGCCACTGCTGGTGCCCCTCCCAAATACTCAGGGATCCTTTTTACCTGCTGCTATAGGTGCTGTTGCTCACAGCTCATAAGTTCATGTTTCAACCTTTTCAGACAGATAATCCCACAGGATCTTTTAATCTCTTCACTGGGGGTGCCTGAGAGAAACACCCTCACCATAGGTGACCCTGACCCAAGGAGTAACTAATGCAGAATAAAAAAGCTCCGCTCCTCAAGGCAAGACAGACGCTGTGAAAAAACTTAACGCTCCAGTGCTTCACTGTGGGCTCGAACTAAGGTTTGACACCTGAAACCAAGTCTTTACTTAGCTTTGTTCTTTTCCTTATCCTCCTTCCTCTATCATGTATAGATTTATCCTAAGCATATACTATCTGTTTTAGTCCATTTTGTGCTGCTGTAACAGAATACCATAGACTGGGTAATTAATGAAAAACATACATTTATTTGCTCACCGTTCTGAAGACAAGGAAATCCAAGATTATAATGCCAACAGGTTTGGTGTCTGATAAGGGCCCAGTGTCTGCTTCCAAGATGGCATGTTGAAGGCTGCATCCTTGTGAGGGCAGGAAAACTATTCCTCACATGGCAGAAAAGTAGAAGAGAGTCAAGAGAAAAGCAAATAAAGGCCAAATTTGCCCTTCTTTCATGGCAATAATTCTATTCACAAGAGCAAAGCCTTCGTGGCTTGATCATCTCTTTTGGCCCCATCTTTTAATACTCTTACAATGCCAACTAAATTTCAACCTGACTCATGGAGGGGACAAACATTTAAACCATAGCACTCTCTTTTATAGTTTTAGGCATTGTCTTAATTGAGGCTCTATTTCTAGGAAACCTGATCCCAGAAAATGCCTAAAACTGAAACCAAGAGTATGTGGCACTTTTTAATTTTTTCCTGGAATCAGTGGTCATAACCCAGTTTGCTGTTCGTGTAATTCTAAAATTCTGGATTGTGGAATTTTCCTTCTAAAATCTGCTACTTGTTTTCTGCATCCAATTGGAGCTTAAAATAGATATTAAACCCATCCTGGTAATTTCAGAATCATTCATTCCCTGTCCATCCCGTCACTTCTTGGCTAAGTTTCCAGTCTTCCCACTGCTCTACTAGAGTAAAAGAAAACCTGGTGCTATTGCCAGAGTGGGAATTAGGGCCTATGACTTGTGAACCTATAGGTGCTATGGATTTTTGAGCAATTAAAGAGACCGTCTCTGAAGAAAAGACAGCTCAGGACCAAAGAAACAACCTGAATAAGTCAATCCCAAAAAGGTAATGATAAATTCCAAAGCAAAGAGCTGATGATGGAATCAAGAGATGGATCAGGAAAATGTGGGAGGTGAAAGCTTGGTACAGATTCAGGAAACAAGCTAAGCTTGGTACAGATTCAGGAAACACTGTCATATAGCACATACATACACCCATGAGCTAGGGGTATATAGTGACCTTTAACAACTAAGCTATTCTTCACATTCCTAGATGCTGAAATTCTATCTACTTTATTGCAGATCAATTTACTTATTCTCTTCTGACTTCCAGAAGCCAGTTTTAAAAACTATTCACTGCTTGACTATTCCTTTGTCATTAACCTTACAGCCTGTGACCAGTGCCCCTCCTCACCTTCACTGCTATAGTTGAGACTCTTTCACCACTTCTATTCAACATAGTACTGGAAGCCCTTCACAGAGCAATCAGACAAAGATTGGTAAAGAGGAAGTCAAACTGTCACTGTTTGCTGATGATATGGTCGTATACCTATAAAACACTTAAAACTCATTCAAAAAGCTCCTAGAACTGGTAAATGAATTCAGCAAAGTTTCAGGATACAAAATTAGTGTACATAAATCATTAGCTCTGCTATGCACTAACAGCAACCAAGCTGAGATCAAATCAAGAACTCAACCCTTTTCAAAAACTGCAAAAATAGTTAACTACTTAGGAATATACCTAATTAAGGATGTGAAAGGCATCTATAAGGAAAACTATAAAACACTGTTGAAAGAAATCATAGATGTCACAAACAAATGGAAACACAGCCCATGCTCATGGATGGGTAGAATCAACATTATAAAAATGACCATATTGCCAAAAGCAATCTACAAATCAAATTCAATGCAATTCACATCAAAATATCACCATCATTCTTCAAAGAACTAGATAAAACAATCCTAAAATTCATATAAACCAAAAAAGGGCCTTCACAGCCAAAGAAAGACTAAGCAAAAAGAACAAATCTGGAGGCATCACATTATCCAACTTCAAACTATACTATAAGGCCACAGTCACCAAAACAGCATGGTGCTGGTATAAATATAGGCATATAGATCAATGGCATAGAGTAGAGAACCCAGAAACAAAGCCAAATACTTACAGCCAACTTATCTTTGACAAAGAAAACAAAAACAAAGAGTGGAAAGGACACACTATTCAACAAACAGTGCCGGAATAATTAGCAAGCCACACATAGAAGAATGAAACTGGATCTTCCCCTCTCATCTTAAACAAAAATCAACTCAAGATGGATCAAAGACTTAAATCTAAGACCTGAAACCATAAAGATTCTAGAAGATCACATTGAAAAAATCCCTCTAGAAATTGGCTTAGGCAAAAAAAATCATGGCAAAGAACCCAAAAGCAAATGTAACAGAAACAAAGATAAACAGATGAGACTTAATTAAAGTAAAAAGCTTCTGCACAGCAAAATAATCAGCAGAGTAAACAGACCACCCACAGAGTAGGAAAAAATCTTCACAATCTATACATCTGACAAAGGACTTATATCCAGAATCTACAAAGAATTCAAACAAATCAGCAAGAAAAGAAAAAGAAAAAACAATCCCATCAAAAAGTAGGCAAAGGATATGAATAGACAGTCCTCAAAAGAAGACACACAAATGGCCAACAAGCATGTGGAAAAATGTTCAACATCACTAATTATCAGGGAAATGCAAATCAAAGCCACAATATGATACGAACTCACTCCTATAAGAATGGGCATAATCAAAAAATTAAAAAATGATAGATGTTGGTGGGGATGCAGTAAAAAGGAAACATTTTTACACTGTTGGTGGGAATGCAAACTAGTACAACCACTATGGAAAACAGTGTGGAGATTCCCTAAAAAACTGAAAATAGATATACCTTTTAATCCAGCAATCCCACCACTAGTTATCTACCCAGAGGAAAAGAAGTCATTATACAGAAAAGATACTGCTCATGTATGTTTATAGCTGCACAATTTGCGACTGCAAAAATATGGAGATAGCCCAAATGCCCATCAATCAATGAGTGGATAAAGAATATGTGGTATACATATACAACAGAATACTACTCAGTCATTAAAAGGAATGAAATAATGGCATTCACAGTAACCTGGATGGAATTGGATATTATTATTCTAAGTGAAGTAACTCAGGAGTGGAAAAACCAAATATCACATGCTATGTTCTCACTCATATGTGGGAGTTAAGCTATGAGGATGCAAAGGCATAAGAATGATACGTTGGACTTTGGGGATGGGGTGCTGAGGGATAAAAGACTACACATTGGGTACAGTGTACACTGCTCGGGTGATCAGTTTACCAAAATCTCAGAAATCACCACTAAAGAAATTATTCATGGAACCAACACCACCTATTTCCCAAAAGGTTATTGAATTAAAAATTTTTTTTAATTTAAAGATTTTCATAGGTTAATACTCCTGAGTGTCTGACCTCTTCCATGTTTACACAACCATACTTATATTTGGTTTCCTGTAGTCTTATGTGCCCCAAACTTTTCTAAACCACTTAATTATATTGCTACCAAGAAATACTATGGTACACTGTAACATTAATTTTAACCATTAAAGTTATGTACAATTTTTAATTATAGATCTACTTCTATCTCCCCAGTTGGATTAAAGACTCCTAGAAGAGCCACATTAATATTCCCTTTAAATCCTAGTGGTTTTTGCCATGGTAGATTTTCATACATTTCCAGAATGAATCAATAGCATGTATTTATTTAGCACGGAATTACTGTGTACCTACTATGCCTTGGGACTTTTCCACCCCTACCTGCTGGTATAGGTATATTACCTTGAATAATATAAACAAAATGTCTCCTTGTGGAATTTTACATGCCATTGAGCAAACCTGGTAGATTAAAAATAAGCACATAGTAGTTAAGTTATATAAGAAAAACGAAAGAGAGAGGTGTGATCGCAATAACTTCTGTGGGAGAAGGACTCCTCCAGTTAGCATTGTTAAAGAAGGTTGTCTTAAGAAGTGATGCTTATGTTTAGAAATCAAGAACAAGGAGGAAGAGTAGAGTGAAAGGAAGAAATAGCAAGTATACAGTTCCTGAGGTAGGAAACAAAAAGAAATTTGTTAAAGAAAGAGGCAGAGGGAACTGACAAGTTGAGTTCTATCAGATGTAACCTCAGAGGAAGGCATAAATCAGGCTGAAGTGTCTGACCGTTCTGCCACACGTTTGGGAACCAGCTGCGTAATTTGAAAGCCTCAGTGCAAAATAGAAATGTGGTACCCTTTGTTCAAAAAAACTGGGGAGAAATGAAGTTAAAAGTACTAAAATATAATCCGTTTTGCTTTACTTCTCAATCTCATTTTTAACCCATCTTTACTTTTTTTATTTGTTATTTAATATCTCACTCTTTTGGGCACAGGATACTTTCCAGGCAAGCTGCACGCAAGGACAGTGAGTGCCATGACCTCTCCCGAAACACAAGGGGGTGTAAGTGTCTAACCCCTCATATTTCCATGCCTCTGGTCCTCTCCGGGACTGAGATAATGTAAATTCTTTTACTCAGAAACACTATTAATATTATCATTTGCAATGGAAATACAGGGTTGTAGTGAAGATAATGTCTTGACAAGTCAAATACAAATGAAAGTACTTGAAACATAATTAGCAAGATATAATAAAGCTAAAATAATTATGTAGGTTTTTTTTTTTTTTTTAGTTAAAGGTAATACTGCATCAATTCTAGATCTAGAGATCTAGAGATAGTCAAGAGAGAACGGATGAACCTCTTCCCATTCTTTCATTTAAAAATAAATAAATTTCTAGTTAAATTCCAAGATTTCTGCCTAAGCCGGAATTTTCTCATTCAACATTTAGTGCACACTCCTTTTGTGCCAGGCACATACCTGAATACATTAACTCCAAAACTGAAATGCTGACCACAGTATAACTAAAATTTATCTTTTATAGAGTACAGTTTTTCTTTTTACAATAAAAGTTTCATCTTCCCCATGGAATAGGATTTTTTAATTCAGCATTTTTCTTTTTTTTATTATCATACATTTAAGTTCTGGTGTACATGTGCGGAAAGTGTAGGTTTGTTACTTAGGTATACACATGCCTTGGTGGTGTGCTGCATCCATCCCCTCCCCCGTCCCCGTCATCTACATTAGGTATTTCTCCTAATGCTATCCCTCCCCTATCCCCCGACCCCCTGTTATCCTTCCTCTAACCCCCAACCCCCCCGGACAGGCCCCAGTGTGTGATGTTCCCCTCCCTGTGTCCCAAGTACTACTTTAACACTCTAAGACAGAAGTTATTATTCCACATTGGTAGATGAGGTAACCAAAGACCAGAACTCTTAGGCAATTCCTAGAGTTGCACAGTGGGAGACAGAGCTTTCAACTCAGCATTGTTTCACTGTAAAGACCAGTTTTTCCAATAATACAATCCTCTCCTTCTCCTTTTCCTTCAATGAATTACCATGACCCTTACAGTCTCTCATTCACAAGTACAGGAGCAATCAACAATTTGGAAATACCCATTTCCTTAAAAAAAAAGTACCCATCTTATTTATATTTAGTTAGTCCTAGAAGAGCTATACTTCAAATTGCTTGAAACGTCTACAAGAAATTTTGAGTGTGATGTTAGTAAACAGTAATCCTTGCACATATCACTGGCTATAAATATGAACCATAAATTCCTCACTTCAACATAGAAAATCAAGCGTGGAATTAGGTTATTTAGAGACACAAGTCTGTGACAATATTACCTACTACCTTATTTGCAAGGATTACATCTTCTAAAAACTAACCGTTGTATATATGTCTTTAAAGAGGTCTACAGAATAAGGCAGTGATTTTCTGAATACATCAAAACCCTCGTAGCATTCCTGAAGATCTACTGATTAACCCAGTAGGATATTAATTATGAACACATCTGCCATTGTTACGTTTTGTTCCTTTTCTTTAAATAGGAGTGGAGTAATTCAGACCTGTGTGTATGATTAGGTATAGCTAGCAGTGCATGATGAGCTAGATTTAGATACATTTATAAAGCATCAAATAAAATGAAACAGTTTACTAGAAAACATAACTTGTACTGGAGATTGGAACTCTTAAAGGAGGAGAAAGTTGTTTTTTAAAAAAGCTTAATCTTAAATAAAACACATATGAGGTGGGTGAATGTGAAAGAATATACAGCTTCATTGTTTCTCGAGAACAAAAGTATTTATAGTTCTGCTTTGTGACTCATCTCTCTGCTGTAAAATATTTGAAGTATTACTCATAATTACAAAAAAGGCATCAAATAGAATGGTTTGCTGTTAGGGCAAAGGACAAGGTGAACAAACTGGCATTTTATTTGTCATGTTCTCATTTATAAGAAGTTGGACAATTTCTCTCTGTTTTGACTGCTTTCCTTCTTTGCAAACATAACTATAATAAGTGATCATTCATGTGCCTCAAATCTTAAACTACCAAAACAGGCAAGATGGAAACAAGACACAGAGTGCGAGGAATGTAGCATACTGCAATAAATTCCCCTTATATTTATTTAACAATAAATATGCAAATTTGTGATAACTATGAAGACATGTGCTTTGAGGAGCAGAGAGATTACTCAAAAGGTATTTTGTTCAATCATACTTTCTCTTTTCAGCTGAGATGAGAACCAGAAGAAACAGACATAATAACAAAAACGGAGTAAGTATTGATAACGGAGGAGAGGACTGAGAAAATACAAAACCTCTAACTCAAAACGCAGTTTTTTCGAGTAGATGAGACTAAGTGATTCTAAACAATAATTTATTAGTAGAAAACAATTAATTTTATAGCCTTTTAGTGGTCTTTTTCAGGAAGTAGTATACTCCAAAGTGAAGTTAACCCTTGGCAACATTATTAGTTTTTCTTAAAGAAAATGCTAATTCATAAATCGTTGCTCTGAACTACTGAAGAATAGAGAAAAAAATGTCCAAATGTTACTAGCTTCCCAGGAACACAATTTTAATATTGTTTTTCATGAGAACTATAGATTTTTGCATTACTTAGTCTTGACTATAATCAGTATTGGATTTGAGTAATTATATTTCTAATATTTTACCATTAGCTTTTTCATTTCTGGAAAGATAATATTTAGCCAACTTCTTAGACTTCTTATTTATTCTAAAGGATGAGCTTTCATTCACATATTAAAGGAGCCACCCTTTAATGGCATAAAATACTAGAAAAAGCTCATTCTGAAATATTGTTAGGTAGCTGTTATGGACTAGAACTGTATTAAGGGTGCATATCACATATCCATATCAAAATACATAAAATAAGCAAAATACATAAAATAAGCATAGCAAGAGTCCTTCAAGATGATGAACTCCCACTGGATAATGGCTTTATCTCCAAGCATCTCAATCCTGGATATTACAATGAAATCTGAAAAAAGGTGAAAAGCACTGTCAACCTTTCTTAATATTGTTGAAAAAATCTGGCGTATTAAAGCTTAAGCGGTTCTGGAAGAAGTCTGGGTGTGTTATCTGGAACCGTCAGATAATCCTTTGCTGTGTGGGGCTGCCCTGTGCATTGTAGGACATTTATCAATATGCCTGGCCTTCATGCACTAAATGCCAGTAGAACTAGCACCAACCATTCCCTGCTCCACCCCATTTTTGGAAATAAAAATTGTATCCAGACATTGAAACTCTCCCCTGCAGGGCATTGAAAACTAGAGATGCAGATGATTTCAACTTTCCTGTCACTAGCCTTATTGTCTTTTCCAAAATCTATATTAGGACACACATCCATTCTTTAATTCATGATATGGCAAACATTCTGAATTAATAAAGTGATTCATTGCAAAGATCAAATTAAGGATACGATATTTTAATTCAAGCCTAATAGACTTAAGATAACCAAGATAAAATTGAGAGAGAAGAAGGTATTAGGAGCAAAGACATTTAGCAAATTAAAAGGAATCTGGGGTGGGCTTCTGGAATATGAAACTTACTGGAAGCATATAGATTTGAAACTTATTGAGTTTCTATGTCAAATACACTACCAAAGAAACCACATGACTAGTTGAAAAATCATCTGTCTGCTCACGACTTAAAACAACTCTTTGGCCTCCAGCCTTTCAAGAGCAGGAAGTGAGCTGAAAAAAAGGTGCTATAGTTAAAAAGGGCACATTCCTAGACATTCACTTAGCATGGGACCACTGAAAACAATGCACAGAGAAATACAGCAGAATCTACCTAATTAAGGAAACTCCCACCCATTCCCTGCCCACCCTTTCTCTCTCTCAAGATAGGGGGCCTTCACCTTAACTGTGCAATGGGATTTCAGATTTGCTATAAACCAAGGACTATGGACTATTTCCAGTTCTTTCCTTTTCCTAATTAGAGTATTCCATTGTTTTGTTTAGGGTGGAGGGCAGATACAATTTGTCTTTCAAGTTCATAGGATGCTGGAAAAAATGAAGACATAGTTGGACCTAATTCAGAGGCTCTCATGAGTCCAGAGTTTCTGGACTTTAAGTTAGACTCAGTGACTGAACAAATATTAGGTTATCTCTCTTTGGAAGAATTGAGTTTGTTTTCTGAGAGGGATAAAGAAACAAAGAAATAATTTGTGACTGGAAGGTTGGACTGTGGAAGAAACATTTAATTGTTAAATATCTATATGATCTTCCACATTTCCCAGCCTTCTTTACAGTTAGGTTAGAACTACATGATGATCCTGGCCTCTAACAGCTATAAGAAATGACATAAATCACTTCCAGGTTGAGGCAGTTTAGAGTACAGTGATTCCTCTAAAATTCTTTTTCTCTTTCATTAACCTCTTGGAACCTATACATGAGATGGTGGGGACAAAAAAAAAATAGAGTGAATCATGAGCTTGGAGTCACTGCTTAGAGAAAAATCTCTGCTGCCCTTAGCCAGGCTTTGCTGTGTTAAGCCACTGCAGCATGGACTAGTCTATTCTGTCTTAAACTTTTCTCTAACCAAGAGTTCCAAGTCATCACAACCACTGATGAAGCCAGGAAATATGCCACTGCTATAGGGATTAACTACAAACAGAGCTGTCTGCTGGTAAGGATTAATTTAAAGTTTCATATAGAAATCATTAGTGTGTAAGTTGCAAAGACTTGAAAAAGAAATAACCCTGTAATAAAGATTTCAATAGACCACCACACTTGTTCTCCTCTCAGAAAAGTGATGCAGCAAATATGTTACCTCTTGATACTATATTCATTAGCAGCTGGAAAGTGCATTCAGTTATCTTACATAGTATTTTCAAACCACAAGCTTCTCCTACGTCTGACCATGTTGTCATATTTTCTGTAGCAAAGGAAGAACTTCATCCCCCTAGCCAGCAGCCCTAATGGTATCACTTCTCCTATAGTTTAATGAGCTGATTGGTCTCTTCTAAGAGGGTTGATATATTGAGTCTTAGGTTGAGAGTAAATTTTTATGAAAAATTAAATTTATATTTCCAAATTTTCCAAATCCTTTGTTCCTATACTACCTGTTTTCATAATCCACAAAATATTCAGTCTAGTTATATAATTTAAAAAACAATAGTCAAAAATGAAAATCCTCCAGTAGACTGAGAACACTGGCTCACAGAGTTTATTCCAGCACTTTGGGAGGCTGAGGCAGGAGGATTACTTGAGGCCAAGAGTTCAAGACCAGCCTGAGCAACATAGCCAGACTTAATCTCTGCAAAAAAAAAAAAAAAAAAAGTAAAAACCAGCAGAGTATGGTGGTGTGTGTCTGTAGTTCCGGCTACTTGGAAGGCTAAGGTGGGAGGATCTCTTGTGCCCAGGAGTTTGGGGCTGCAGAGAGCCATGATGGCACCACTGCACTCCAGCCAGGGCAACAGAAAAAGACTCTATCTCTAAAATAATAATAATTTAAAAGTTATCTAGCAGTAGTAGGGAAACAGCAAAAGAATGCTTAAGTATAATTTAGTTGCAAATATGTTTTTTATAGACAATGTAGATTCGTATGTGTGTAGTCCCCCATTATTTTATTTATTTATTTATTTTCTGAATTTGGTCTCTTTTTAGAAAAAAATTGCACAGCAGTCTCCCCAGCAGTTTTCAGGATAGCTCCTTCCAGCTTTAAAATCCAGCATGTTCAATTCCATATCCCTCTAAAAAATCTATTCTTTCTCCTTATATTTCTGCTCATGTGAACCAGTCATTCTTCTCCCATTCATCCATCTGCAAACCTTAGAACCATACTGCAACTCTTTCCCTACATCCTTCCAGGCATAAGGTACAAAGAACAATTGAGTTTAACCCATCAGTGACTCTGATCTGATTCTTTTTCTCCATTCTTATTGCCTGAATTCTCAGTCAGCCCTTTATCACTAGTTGTTTAGACCCTCCTAAGAGCTGAACTTATCTGTCTGCATACAGACTTCCTTACTAAACGCATTCTTCACACCTCTACCAGATTTTGTTTTTTAATCAAGATGCTAATCTTGCCATTTTCTTACATAAAATCTATCTGTTTTCTCCCATTGCCTACAGTACCAAACCCTCTGTGATTTAAACTCGTTCTCATTATAAATCCATCCTGCATTTTTAATTTTGAATCTCCTTTCTCCCCTACCTTTACCCTACTTTTGAGAAAACTGGATTGCTCATCATTCCTTATGCTCTTCCAAATCAGTGTGTTTAGTAATGCTGTTCTCTTTGGTCAAATTATTCTTCCCATCTTCTTACTGATAGTCACTCTCTCTTCAAGATCCATCTCATTGGTTATATCTTTAGCCAAAACTTTCCTGATCCTGCCAACTGGTATTAGAGCCTCTTTTATAGCACTAGACAATTTTTAACTTGTCTTATAGCACTAGTGAATATTTCATTGTTGTTGTAGTAATACCTTTGAGGTTTTTTAGAACTACGAATGTATAAGTTATTTGATGGGACATGTTAATGTAAAATAAAAATCATATGCACGAAATAAATTGGTATATGGAAATAGCATAGCCAATGTATCGTGTCCTGTACAGTGGTCCCTTCTTATCTATGGGGGAAATGTCTCAAGTCTTCCCAGTGGATGCCCAAAGCTGCACATAGTACCAAAACCTATATACATACATATATATATATATATATATATATATATATATATGCATACATGCCTATGATAAAGTTTAACTTATAAATTAGAAACAGTAAAAGATTAACAATAAAGACTAACTATATAATAGAACAATTATAACTATATACTGTAATAAAAGTTTTGTGAATGTGGTCTTTCTCCAAAATATCTTAATATACTCATCTGTTTTCAGACCACAGCTGACTATGGCTGACTATGGGTACTGAAACCGTGGAAAGCAAAACCGTGCCTAAGGTAGAGGGACTACTTTACTGAAGGATTTTTTTGCTACAACTCTCTCCATTTTTCTTTTGGACCTCTACCATCGGTATTTGAAAATTCTCCTCCTTTTAGAAACACTGTGAATTTGAAAGCCTACCACCCCTCCTATTCTTATGCTGACAGCATCACATAAGACACAAGCTTAAGCAAGTTTTGCTTCTGAGCCCTGGCTATTTGGGCCGTGAATATCAGCGCTCCAGTACTTCCCCGCTATTGATTGCTCAGTTCCTCTGCCATTATAACAGCACACTGCATCAACTCAGTTCAGCCCAATCAGGAGCACCAAGAAAATATATCTTCATGAATATTTTATTAAATTGATCTAAGAAAATTTCAGAGAGACTCAAATTTCCATCTTGGTTTCTGCATATACGCCAACTTTTATAAACATAGTTACATATCATCTGTGTTGATAGAGATACAAAATCAACTCTCAAGGTAGATCATTCACTTGATGGATTTCTCAAGACAAATTCATACCTCCCTTTGCCCAACAGCAGGTCAGAATATAGAACATTAATTTTAAGAAAATAAATATGTATCTAAGTATGAGTGTGGAAATATCAGTGACTCTTTGTTTAAATATGCCTTGACCTACATTCCAAAAACGTCATAGAAACGTGACCTGCTTCATTTTCTCCACAAAAGTGGTTGTTGGAGTCCACAATTTTAAATATTGAATACATCTTCTCCTCTCCTGTAATATATCTACCACATCATTATAAAAATCAATTTAATAAAAGGGAAATATAAAATACATGTATGTACTTATACAATAATAAGATGCTGAAGGCACATAGCCAAACATTTACATCAAGAGAAACCAAATCAAATAAAGAGAATGGAAAGTGGCTCCAGAATTCTCATTTCCCTTTCTTGGGTGACCAACTGCTCTGGTTTGCCCCAGACTGAGAAAGTTCCCGGGACACGGCATTTTCAGTACTCAACCAGGAAAATCCCTCCAAACTGGTACTAATTTATTACTCTGCCCTTCATGGTCATTAATATGATAACCTTAGTTCTTTGTAAATTGAAAAATATAAATGTCACTTTGCCTTTTATTTCCATAAAGTATGGAAGCCAGATATGATCTGTTCTCAAGAACTCTAGACATTCATATTCAGTCTCGGCAGGTGTAAATCTTCCTTACCAAAGAGTTTAAGTTTTTGGATCTCAAGCAGTAAGACAGGCAGGAAACTTGTCCTAAGGAATCAACTGCTCTCTAGTGGTTCAAATATATTAGCATAAAGAAATCATCTGTTTCCCTATCTTTACTTCCTGTCCCAACTCAATCACAAAATGAGAGAAAAATTGTAGTAGAGCAGGAGACTTTTCAAACCTCTGATAGATTCCTTTCTTAACTGAACCATTCCATTTATACATCTTGGCAGTAGTCATTAGCAGTGAGAAAGCTAAAGAGACAACAAAAGAAAAATGTGCAAGTCTTTTTCAGGAGCTTCTGAAGTGTTGAAAAGTGTTTCTATTTAAAAGCTCCTGACAATGATTGGCAGGATCTGAGAAAACCTCATAAGATGAGCCCCACCCTCTGAGAATTAATGTCAGAAAGCAGTAATTGGCTAACACCTAATCCATCCTTACCACAATTGAGGGATTACAATCTAATTGTGACTTTGTGGTCCCTCTCAAATGTCACAAGAAGAAGGTGAACAAAGCACAGATCAATACTCAACACCCTGGAAGAGCTGCGGAACTTCAAAGAAGGAGAGAAGTCTAATAGTCTGTATTAAACTGACATAATAAAAACAAAGAGAAACTTGTATTGATTGAGTGATTATCAACAGGCCCATTAGGGTAGTGTCTTCCCAAGAACCTGACATTTAAAATAAAAAACAGGACAGGCCTAATTTTAAATTTTGCAATAAGGGAATTTAATTTAAATGTGAGTGAGAACAGAGGTGCATATATCAACCCAATTTAGTACAGACAGAAAAATAGACAGAAATGGAAATTACAGAGTCAGTTCAGAATAGACATAATGAAGCCCATTTACATTTGATGTAATAGATGTTTAGAATATCAACAGTCCAAGTGGCAAAATTTGAGGCTACTGACAGTGGGGCAAAATTTGAGGCTACTGATTTTTGAATTTTCTTTGGTTTTCCCAAGCATCTACTAAATTATAAATGTACATAACCATGAAGAAGTTAAACCAAACCTTTACCAATCAAGTCATTGCACTTAAAGCCCTAAACCAATATGGTTATGCCTTAGTGAATAGTGCTTCAGTAAAATTGTAGCTGTGATTCCCTAAATATGATGGCTTGAAAGTTAATTTTGAAAAAGTTGATGGCCATTATTATTATTATGGGGAGAGGGAAGTAAAAAAAAATGTGTCTTTGACATTTATCATCAGATGCAGAACACAAATGTGTGAATCATTTATCTTTATCCATCGTTACATAGTAATCAAGAAAGATGTCTTTCTGAGTCATTCGGTTTGTCAACCAGGCAATAGTACATGTAATCCAAACTAAAAAAGAAATTACTTGGAAAAGAAAGAGACTCCAAGAAGAGGAATAGCAGACATATGCTCAAACTGTGAGATTTCAAATGATATAAGACATAATATCTAATCACACATATAGAAAGGAGCCATCTCTTTGTAGGGAAAAAATGAGATTTAAGCACCATGTTAATGCATAGAGATGCTAGAAATGTTCTACAAAAGCCATATGAAGAAATTAAGTTCTAGAACACAAACTCAATTTTGGATTAGAATTTTCCATTCAAACAATAATCCACCAGGAAAGACCGATGTCTGGTAGGGCCTGTCACTTGTTAATACGGAGTCATAAGTCCCACTAAATATATGATTTTGAAAAATATTCAAAGCCAGATTGGACATCTTGGAACCAGGGTCTACACTGAAATAATAAAGACAGTTTTCTGCTGCCATTACATAACTTCTTTATTCATTATCACACAGCAGATAATATTTGCTTTTCTGATTCATTTTTCCCTTTCTAGCCTGAGCCACAGGCCAGATTCTCCTCCTCTGCAACTCTGCAGGGACTCTTTGCTTTGTACCTTTTGTGTAATTCTGTTTGGCATTCTAAATATGGCTTATTCTCCTGGGTTTCAACATATTTCTTGGCATTCAACTGCAGACTTTCATAAATTGAGGGTCCTGTAACAAGGGGTAGTTTTATCAGCAGGAGAAGTCTAGGGATATTACTGGTTTGGAACTATAATATCCAGGCATCTATGTCATATTTTGTGTGTGTGCACTGGTTCTTATTTGAAGGGTAAGTTTTATCATCTTGCAATTAAAATTATAATGTTTTGTTTGTGTGGTGACTTCTCCTCCAGATTAAAGTAGGATAGTTATAATACTTCATTGATATCATTTCAAAAATGACTTACCAAAAATGAATGGCCATAATCATCAAAAATGACTTACCAAAGATGAATCCTTACAGTCTGAGATTTCTTAAAAATAAATCTTTGTTTCTGTATTGCCCAAATTACAATAACCTAGGCATCTTATCTAGGAAATATAATTCCTGAAATGAAATCACATTTACTTAAAGTTCATTCAGTCTTTGTTTTTAAAATGTGCTTTTTATGTTCCAGGTGTTTTACATAATGTCTGCGTGGCATGGCCATGAGCTCTGGAAGAGTCAGACAACCTTGGTATAACCTTCTTCAAGAGACAATCACATAATACTGCGACTATTTATAAAATTTTAGACCATTACTTGTTTCAGCTCCCTTTGATGATTCATGCTAAGGGTAGAGAACCGGAAGGTATGTTTTCCTACAGAACCATATAAATAGCCAAAATATATTTTTCTTTTAGCCATGCATTTCAACATGTATAAACTCTCTGGATGATATTTCTTACCATTTGGTCCAACTCTACTTCCTGAAGACACTGTATGAAAAGAACTAGTCTAATTTAAGAAAGAATCTGTCCCTGGTAAAACAATACATATAAAAAGGAAAAAAGAAATCATCCAATTCAGCCAACTTCCCTAAAGCCTTGATCTTAGAATCTTGTTTTTAAATAGAAAACTTAAATAAGAGTTACTATCCAAGTCATTTTGCTCTCAGTACATGTAGGGTCATTTTATGGAAAATACACAGAATAAATTTAATTTTAAGGTCAATGAACTTTACACAGTCTAAGTAGATACCTTCTACGTGTTCCTAGTCTCAGGTATACATCATTTTCTTTTGTCATCATATGGCATCCCTTAAGTGTGAAAAAGTGAAATATTCTGAAAATAACTTAATTCACAACATAGCTGCTCCTCATACATGGTGGGAAACTAAGTAACAGAGGTCTGCCATTGCCCTCTCTTCTGATTTAAATCACCACTTTTGGAGAATATTTGAATTTTTGAAAAAGTCTGGGTGTTTATGATTTTCCTTTTAATTAAAAAAAATCACAAACATACAAAGGAATTAAAGTACTATTAACAGACTTACCATGTTTAGATGGCAGTAACTATTGGGACAAATACTCTGCCATGGACTCTGCTCAACTGAAAAATAATCTCATGATCAGAGCTAGGAAGCAATAGCACAAAATATGCTGAAGATTAATGTAAAATATTAATACATTTAGACTGATTCAGTGGGGCTATTATTTTACTGGAAATACAGATAAAATTTGAGAAAAGCATAATGAAAGAACTTAATGAGGTAGATGTAGTTTATTTTCAATATTTTCAGTGGTATTGTTTGCTAGGTGTTTGTTGTTACTTATGGGAAAATGCACCCCCATATTTTAGGTCAGTGGTTCTTAAAGCATGTTTCCTGGACCAGCAATTGCAGCATCTTCTGGAAACCTATTGGAAAGACCCTCAGGCTCCACCCCAGATCTACCTAGTCAGAATAGATCCACCCCTTTGTGTTTTAACAAGACCTCCTGGTGGGTTTATGCACATTCAAGATTGAGAAGCATTGTTTGAAGTAATCACTTTTAGGATATAATTAATAATACTTAAATGTATTAGTCTCATTTGATCTTTTCATAATACTGTAAGATAGATCAAGGAGAAACTAGTATTTTAATCTTACAAGATTAAGTTGAGTTTGAGAGAGATTTAGTAGATTCTTAACCTCACAAAGCTAGTTGATGAGAGAATTAGATTGGAATCTGATCTTCAGGCAGTAAAACAGCTATGCTTTGACTAAATTAAGGAAGAGTTGATCAGAATTGGGAGAGGTTTCAAAGTGCTTAATATTTTTCATGAAATGAAGTTTTGTTTTAATGTGAATTTGTTGAAGAGTGCCCATTGGCATCCAAACAATGCTGTAAAGTCTTTAAACACTTTAAATTAAGTATAATTTAAATATGCTAAAAATCTTACAAGGAATTCACACTACACACCTCCATTTTAAATAGATATTCAGATTAAGCGGTATTTCTAAACAGAGATAAATAAATTCTTACACTAGAAATTTCTGAGTTAATAAATTTCCACCAATAAATAGAATAATCATTCATTTTTCCTCCTATGCAAAAAGCAGTTAAGGACCCCAGATGGCCTCAGCTAATTCTATTTTCATAAAAGCATAAAGAAAAACTTAAATTTGTGGTAATTCAGTCAATTAATTTTAAATATTACTTTTGCAATTTACAGTATAGGAAGTAACTACTCTTCTGTCTGGAACTTTTTATCTCCTACCTGTTAGACAATTCTAGATATTGTTCACATAGTCTTTTTCTAAAGCGTTAAGGAATACATAACTTGGACCTGCTTCTTATATTACTTAAGTATATCTCTTCCAAAATTTTAGTGATCACAATCACTCAATCTAAAATGGTTTCTATCATGACCCAATCTCATTCTAGGGCCTCTTTATAATTTTGAAAGAAGAATTTAAGGATGTTAACAAAGTTGATACATTTTCAATTCACATGGACGCTACTCAAGACATAGGCATGAATGGTGTTTCTTCAGTAAAGCTAATATATCACACATCACAGAATCTGTGAGAATATCTGATATCTATAGAAAGATTAAAGCAAAATTTTTTTAAACATTTTTTTTCAGACTGTTGCAGATGTTCTCAGATGCAATAGCATTTCTAGAAAAAAATATATGACACAGGAGGACAATTTAAAAATCTGGCCTAGGATCTCTCAAATGAGTCAAATTAGTATCTGAGACTGGATCCTTGAGAATTAGAAAGGTCCACGAGAATTTTTTTTGTATATTAAGCCTCATTTTGATGGTAAGCTTAAAAACAAATACTTTACCAGTTATAAAGAAACTTTTTTGAAGTGATCATTCACAATTAAACAAACTACGTTTAGACATTAAAGATGTGTTTCTTTAATCATCTCTTCTCTAACCAGCGTTAAAGGATGTACATCCAAATGCATAATGAGAATGTCCTTTTCTTTTAGAAAGTGTATTCATCATTCACATTTGGGCAACAATAATTGTAGCAATTTATTCAGTGCCTTAAACTTGATAGCAAGAGATAATAACTATAAAATAACTCTCCATTGGGAAATTTAAATAAATATGAAACATTATTTTGAAAGCACATAGAAGAACCTAGTGACAATGGTGCAGTCTAGCTGTATTTTCATGTAGTGTCAGTGGAATCATTTTAATTGACCTCAAAGGGTACACCAGTGGGACAAGATAGAAGGCGTCTACCCCATCAGGAAAGAGTATTTTATCACTAAAAGGTTGAAAATTGCTGAGGCACGGTTATAATATAAATCAGAGTGATTTTATTTGGTTTTATTATTGTTTTTGAATTTCTTACAGACATATATCCCTGGATAGCCTGTGACTGGGCTGGACTGCTCCCACTGCCCTGCCCTTGGTGTATGGCTGCTGACCTTACCACATACAGAAGGTAGTCAAAGGCTCACGCCAGCTATTCAATAGGCAAAGATTCTGAGTGGAAAAAGGAAGACTACTGTCTGAAGATAATCTTTAAAATAATCCAAGAGTGTAAAAGCTTAAATATCCCAGTGGTAAAGGGAAGGAGAAGCAATTGAAAGCAGATGGGAAAATGTGCAGAAACTCAGTATTCTCCATAATTGTCTCCAATATATTGCTACCTCTTTGTCTTACCCTATGCTCAATAATTTAATTTGTAACTTCAAACCTTTGTCAAAAGTTTCTAAGTAGAAAAGCCAGCCATCTCTGACATATCAAAATATAGATAGCCAGGCAGATTTGTCACTGTCAGAGACGAGAATTACAACTATGGAAAGAAGGAAGACTGAAAGGAACTCTGACTGAATGTATCTAACTCATGGAAGGATGGACAGATAAATAGATAGTTAATGAAACAGATATTTCTGTGTGTCTGTATGTATGTGTGTGTGTGTGTGTCTCTGTGTGTGTGTATGTGTCTCTGTGTGTGTGTATGTGTCTCTCTGTGTATGTGTTTATGTGTCTGAAACAGCCTAGAAACAATGATACTTCAGTAACAATGACCACACCTACCATTCTTACCTTTGTTTCTAAACATTATTTTATACTAAAAGAAAACAGGACTTCTTGGAAAATTGGCTGATGCCAAGGTTGGGTCTGGGAAAATACAAGATGTGCTTGGAACATCTTTAAGTCCAAAAAGAAAGAAATCACTCCCTTCATTCCCTTCATTCCCTTCCCGCACAAAATGAGGACATATTAAGATACACAAAAAATACTTTTGAATGGAACTCCTTCTGGCCAAATCTGGGACTAACTGTGCATTATGATAAATAATAATACAATAGGAATAGTTTAATTTAATTAAATGAATATAAGAATCCATGAGACCATTCTAATATAAAGAAGTAAATACATAAAGAGGAATTGAAAATCTCATCTCTATAGAAAATAAATTCCAACTAAAGAATGTGTAAAAAATTTGAAATTAGAAATTCACCATCTGGAAATAATTCTTGTAATATTTGACTCAAGTGCAAATGATCAATGGATACTAAAACAAGAGGGTGAATATTTGATGAGACAAGATGTTTACAAAGTCTCTAAGTATCTCCCCACGAGATAATTATTAATTATGAAGGGGGAAACGGTAACTATGGGAGAAAACTGGCAGACACCACCTTAACCAAATGATCAAAGTCAATTCACCATTAATGGGACAAATGGACATCAGGTGCCTCCTGAGAATAACAAAACATCACTTCCATGGTATTCCTGCTAAAAACACACAATGTGAACCTAGTCACGAAGTAACACCAGACAAACAAAAAGATTGAGGTACATGTTACAAAATAACTAGTCTATACTCTTGAAAAATGTGAAGATCATGAAAAACGAAGAAATATTAAAGCACTATTCCAGAATAAAAGAAACTAAAAATATATGACAACTAAATACAACATGTGATCCTGGACCAGAATAAATATATATTTAAAAAAAAATATTATTAGAATGACTGGCAACATTTGAGTAAGTTTTTTGTTACTATTATTCACCGTGTGTGTGTGTATATATATATATGTATATTATATATATATATATATATATAATATATATATACGTATGTGTGTGTATATGTGTGTGTGTGTGTGTGTGTGTGTGTGTGTGTGTGTGTGTAGCTTTGTATCAAAGCCAATTTCCTGATTTGTGTAATTATACTCTGGCTGTATAAAGGAACATTCTTAATTTTTTAAGAAAAAAGAAAATACACACAGAAACATTTAGATGTAAAGAGGCAATACTTACTCTCAAATAGCTTAACAAAGGGGAAAGGGACAGGATTACCCTTTAGGAAGTATAGATGAAGTTTAATTACTTGCTGATGTTTTTCAACATTTCTTTCATTCTGAAATTATTTCAAAATAGAAAGTTAAGAGGAAATACATCCGCCAATAAGGCAGAAATATAAAAGATCACACAGAAAATTCATCTGCAGAGGGGTTAAAGAATAATCTCAAGAGGTAATGGTGTTATTGCCAGTTTTCATGGGAAACCAAGACCAAAGTAGTCTTACCCCTTTCCATGGTTTATCTTCATAATCCATAGAATGAGCTCCTGCTGGTAAATGCAAAATAAGCATTGAACTAGAAATTTAAAAATGGAAAAGCATAGTAAGAAACCATTTTGCCATTTAAAATGTATTTAAGCATTTAAACCTAGCGAACAACATCGGGCAAACGGAAAGACATCTCTAAGTTTATCTGTGAAAAGCAATTTTCTCAACAATTGCAAATGTGAAAGTAAGCCTACCCTTGATGAATTCTCTTAGACCACAGCATTAAGGAGAGGTATTTAAGTGCTACTCAAGAGACAAGCAGATGTTTTACTTATCTTCAGAAATGTACGTAATGGAAAGAAGAGAAAGTTATTTGACATAATACAAACAAAATTCTGAAACTGATTAAAATCTTCAAATACTTGGCACGTAAAAATTTTTAAAAAGTGAGAGAATTTATGCAAGGATCACCAAGATCAAACTAACTTTATTATTATTTTCTGTTTCTAAGAAGCTTGCTAGCTAGATAAACAAGTCAGGATGAAATCTATACACATGTATTTTGCTATACCAAAAAGCTGTTAACAACATTTTACAAATCATCATGAACAAGGTAGAAGGGAATGGGTTGATTCCCAGGTGCAGGCTGATTCCCATATTCTAATACACTTGGCAGAAAGTGGGTTTAAAATAATTCAGATCATTGTTTTAAAGTTTGTTCAAACTGTAGGGAATGATCTAGTACTGTAAAGGAGTCTTCCTATTCAGCAAGTGTACAATTGAAAGGCAAATTTGCCAAATTTATCAGGGATAGCTACAGAAGCACAAAAATAAAAAATATTTCCACAAGTTGGAATTATTGGTTGAAGAGAATGAGATTATTGGTTCAGTAAGCTTTCTCCAGTTATAAAATATAAAAATTTTGGAAACTACTGAAGATATAAAAATAAAATGTGTTATAATGGCTAACACTGAAATGGACGTTGCTGGTATTTTCATGATATTTCTTCTTATGTTGTGTATGTATGTGCGTATGTATTTTTAAGTGAAAACATTCTGCATATCCATTCATTACTTCCATACATGCATATATGCACAGCATGCCTGCTAGCACCTGGCAATATTCTGGGTACTGGGGATAGTCAGCTATAAATAAAACAGACAAATATCCTTGAATTCATGGAAAGTTAAAGTTTAAATGTAATTTAATATTTTATTGTCTTCTCTTAAGATTATAATGAAAGGGTCTTTTATGTTATTAAATATTTTTAAATGGCAGTAAATAACTGCAATGTTTCATTGGTGGTATGTATGATTCATTTATCCATTTTCTTATTGTTGGATATCTACTTTGAAATTTTATTGTCATAAAAAATGCCAGACTGTTTTTTGCATAAATTATTAATTCTATTTCTCATTTATATCCTTAGAATATGACCCAAGGAATGTTATTAATGATCACTTCTTCCTCTATATTTTCCAATTGGCTTCTGAAAAGATTGTAATGACTGCAGTTATACCTAAACAAGTAATAAATAAATGCATTTAGCTTCCTAACCATGAGTATTGAATCAACATTTGAAAACAAAGTAATCAACCTTTGGCAATTTGGTTAGTAAAATATTATATTTTGTTAAGCTTTCACTTTACACTTTTATTGTAATTGAGGACTAAATCTGTATATGTGTGTTAGACATTACTCTTCACTAGTGAATTATGTTTATTTTTTTTTACTGTTAGTAAGTAGAATGCTCATCTTGCTTACATTATTTATAAGCACTTTATATAGATAGGAAGAATCATCATTTGACAAGATGAAGTTTAATATGGAAAAATTTTAAAAACAAAACTGAGGGTTGCATCACTCTCCTCTCTCTCTCTCTCACACACACGCACACACACACACACACGTGCAGACACACACATACACTATACAAAAGCAACATAGAGAATTCCTGACCTATTTGTACTTTATTTTGATTTCAAAATCTAAAGTTTTCAGTTCATATAAAAGTAAATGATGACCAACACTGAAATATATGAAGGAAAAAAGCCCACTTTCATATTTTTTATATTAAGAGAAAGCATGTGTTCAAATGTGGGAGGTAACAGTTTTACTCTTCTTTAAATGTGAAACAAGCCCACTCATATCTGGATGTACATTTTAAGTGGGACATTGACATACAAAGGCTTTTCTGGAGGAGAATGACCAGAAACAGAATAGAATTTAAAATTATATTGTGTCAGGATAAGTAGAAGTAGGAATATTTATATTTACAAATGCAGTCTTTTTCTCTTTCCCACTCAGAAAAGGAAGGTAGTGTGTGCCAGAATAGTATACTTTTTGATGCTCTAGGGCCTTAAGCGATGATAGCCTCTACATGTGGTAACATTGTAACAGATGATTATTGAGTGCATGTATAAATGAATGGATTAATGAATCACCAAGTGAGCCAAGATTGATGAGTAGAAGTCATGGTATATGTGATTTTTTGCCAACTTTCTAATCATTAGATTTTCCCAACAAAGGATGTGCTTTCTCAAGCAATAGTGAGCACCCTGAGATTCTGACGCATCTATCAAACATAGAAAAAGATTGGGTAGATGAAGAGCGAAGCCAGTATTCAGCCAAATATTTAGTAAGGCCACTCTTACCTTCATAATTTTTAAACTCCTTGGGAGAAGGCAACTATTATATATCATTTAAAAATCAAAAAAGAAATGAATGGAATGAAATGGGAAGCTGAGAAATAACATAGACAAAAATTCTATGATTTTAAGCCTGAGGTAAAGGCAAAGGTTGAGGAAGAGATTATTTGAAAGCAGAGCATTTGAAACTATATTTCAAGTGGGAAACCTGAGCGTCTAAAGCTCAGATTTCAAATATCTTGAAGTAATTTAGATCAGTGTATACCACTTTTTGCATTATAGAATGGAATCAGAAATTTGAATGTGATACTTTGCCAAAATGTTGAATGAATAGAAAATGTTAGTGAAGTACATTTCATTCATATTCAAATTTGGGAGAGGGGGTTCTGTGAATAATAAAAAATAATAAATATAAGGTAGGGTTTCATTATCTGTAGGATTCATCATTTAAACATAGCTGGCTTGATAGAATAAGTTATTCTAGAAAATGGGTATCGTTGACATAAGAATCTTCCTTTAAACTTTTATACCTAATACATTAACTGCAATCATGTTTCCAGCCAAATTAATCAAACAGATATATAAACTATTTAAGACGTTTGAGTAGGAGAGCCAGAGCCACTCTTTGTAGGCTCAGTCTGCCAAAAACCATTGGAGGCGTCTCTATTTCTAATATTAGATACTACAATTGGACCTCCGCCTCCTGCCTCCAGATAACTACTCAGTAGGGCCGACTTTCAGCTTATGTGAAGATAGAGGAGAACAGGATTTGTGACATTCTGGGATTTTGCCAGAATTTAGTAGGTGGTAGAACCAAGGCTGAAGGCCAAGTGACAAATCCACTAGATAGCTGCACAAAACATACCCTCATGCTTTTGTTGATTAGAGTGTTATATTATTTTTCTGAGCATGGGGGTAGGGAGGAAATAGTCTACTTTTTTGAAAGTGTCTCTCCAAGAAAAATAATTCCAAGTTAAGGCTGGTATACTGTGAGGGAGAAAAAAACTAAAATAAAAAGCTTAGCTGTAGTTCATTAACTTTAATTGGTTTTTGTTGCCTCTCCTCAGGTTTCCTGGATCTTTCAGCCATCTCCTCCCCCAACTCTCTGCTTCCCCTTCTTCTACCTCTCGCCTCCTCCCCCTCCAATCTGGCTTTCCCTCCTTCCTGGCAGCATTTTTAGCTTTAATTTGATAGTAAAAAACTGAATCCAAAGTTACAAAATTCTTCAGATTCAACTTCTTTGAAAGAAAAAGAAGTTTTAGAAAAAGAATAGATATCCCAGCTTCTAACGAGGACTTTTTCAGAGGCACGTGTCCCCCGCATGTGGCAGGTGCCCTGTGAAGGTGAAATAGATACTATTCTTTCAGGAAATAATTCCTGTATTAACTTTTTTTTCTCTTAGAACAGCCACTGTTCTGGGCCCTGGTTATAAGAAGGGAACAAAACAAAGTCCCCATTCTCATGGAACTTACAGTCTTACAGTCTACTGGAACAACAGACAGAAACAAATAATCAAACCAACATATTAAAAATTGTTAGTGATAAATACTATGAAAATAAATAAAGCAGGGAGAAGAGTATTGGGATGCTACATTTGAGACTATGGTCAACAAAGGCTTTTCTGAGCAGATACTTAATGTGAGACTATAAGCTGTGTGACTTTTGGAGGAACAGCATTCTAGGCAAGGGAACAGCACATGCCGCAGTCAAAACCTCAGTTTATCTGGAGTGCAATAAGCAAGAGTGAAATGGTAGAGAATGAGCTCAACGATAAATGAAACAAAAATATTTAAAAATTGAATAGCTTTTATATTCATCTCTTACCATTAGAGAGTTATCTGTACGCCTGAGCATTCTGCAATAGCCACCAGATCTATCAGGTTGTGAATAATTGCTATATGGAAATTTCCTGAGCATTTAATTCTGAAACACACGCTTTTTAGGTCTCTGCTTCAAAGTTTCTACCCAAATCATCACAAAAACCTAATCTTTTCAGAGTCTTAATTCAAAAACTGAGGTGCTAATTTGGGTTTCAGGATAAAAGGAAAGACAGGACTGAAATGTACACCTAATCAACGTAGTTGATTCTTATTTACAGATAATTGACCCATCCCAAATTAATTTTTAAGTGAACTTGCATGAACTACATATCTCTTCCACCTTTTATTTTTACTAAATCCCATATGGTTGGATTCAATTCGATTCAAACCTTAAATACACACACATGCAGACACACACAACACTTACAACTTTTATACTCAAATAGAAACGTATGTGTATAGTGTGTATATCTTATACCCCAAGCCCATGAGAAACAAGATTATTTTTAATTGTAGCTTCAGAGAATGTAAGCACTTGCCTTTTTTAGATTCATTCGGAACTCCCCACCTGTATAGATTACTTTCAAAACCAAAGCAAAGAGAAGGGAATGCTAAATTGCTTTTAGGTCCACTGGATGACTTCCGTTTAGTCTTCACTTATTTTAAACCCAACACACACACAAGTGCTAATTTTCATCACCACTGTGGTCCAACCTGATCTACTCAGGCAGAATTGCACCTAAGCCTCAGACTTAATTCAGTGCTTCCCAATGGAAGTAAGAGCCAAATTTGGAAGGAGAAGAAAAGTTCTGGAGAAATAAAACACTGCAAAAATGACTAGACAAAGAATACTGCTGTAGAGGACTGTGTTCTACTTCTGGTATATAACCATTGGAAAGTTATTTCACTTCTCTAGATCTTAGTATCTTTGTCTGTATAATGAGCATATGTTTAATTGATTGGTAATTTTTAAGACCTAGTTAAGTTTTTAAATGCTATAATTGAAATTTAACAAGATTCAAAAAAGATTGAAAATAGATTATTAGATAATAAATCTGTTTCAATAATTTATTTTCTTTGATAACACTGTATTAAACAGAATGCTGATTTTTAAGAATGACAATTGCTCCTTATAGAAAACAGATTTAATATAAGAATAAGTAGGAAAGTAAGAGAAAAATTGAGAGATATTTTGCAAAGAAGAAATGAAGAGAGCTTGGCAGGTGAATTAAAAACAAAATCTGTAGCCAGTACCCATTGAATTATGAGAGCAGAACAAGCAAAGCAGAAGTTTTTTTGGCTCAACACTTGAGAAAGAAGTCCTATTAATAATAGCAAAAGCAGTATTAGGAGATGGGCCTTTTTGAAGGTAATTAGGTTTAGGTGAGGTCATGGGCGTGGACCCCCATGACGAGATTAATGCCCTTATAAGAAAAGGAAGAGGCATCAGAGATTCCTCTCTTTGCCATGTGAGTATACAGTGAGAAGGCATCGGTATGCAAGCCAGAAGAGAGCCCTCACTCAGAACCAAATCTGCCAACACCTCCATCTTGGACTTTCCAGGCTCCAGAACTATGAGAAATAAATGTCTGTTGTTTAAGCCACTCTGTGGCTTAAAGCAGAAAGTTATTAAACGAACTTAGGATCAAATGCTGTGTATTTTTATTTGTATTCCCTTAGAGAGAAAAAACTCTCTCAAAAAGCCATATTAAAAAAAACATGCACACATGTATCCCAGAACTTAAAGTAAAATACAAAAATAAATAAAAGAAAAGAAACATGGGGTAAAGGGAGCAAGAGGAAGTTGGGAAGAAACTTCAGGAAGGTGGTGCTACAAGGGCTTCTCAATTTTGTATTTTTTCCCTTCAATATTTTATCTCCTGGACTCAAGTAAGAAACATCAAAGGACTTTGTATTCTCCAGGGAATTAAGGATAAAAATTGGACATAGAGACACTTGATTCAGCAGAGCAGAGTAAGTATGCTAAACTAAGGGGCTAACACTTGAAAGTTTCTTTGTCCAGAGACCGCTATTCCCTCCTACAGAAAGTGGCTTGTGTTTACCATAAGTAATGTTCAATCTATACCCATAGATGAAATAGAAATGGTAATTCAGGTCAAGGCTTTTGAAAAACTGAATAATTGGCCAGGTCTTTGTTAAGTAATTCTTAAACTACACTTTCTGTGGATCCATATTGCTTAGAATCTTCTCCCTTTTAATCTCTTCAGTCATGTTGGACCTAGGCCTTCATCCTCACAATCAAGGACGAGTCTCAAGAAAAAAATCTGACTCAATAGCAATTTTATCTTTTCATTCATTTTTCTTATTCACTCATTCTTTTCACTCTCGGTTATGTTTCCATTTCAATAGGATCCAAACTAGATAAATTACATTCCAGAAGTGGAATTTCAGATAACATTCAGTGTGGGGTGCAGGAGTTGAAATGGTGAAAGTAAACAAGGAGACAAGTTCAAGGAGTGAGTCGAATCTAATTGTGGCATTGGCTATCTCAAGACATAAATAGCTTACTGTTCAGACCAAGGAGAAGATGTGCCATGAATGCTGAAAACTTGCTCCTGTCATCCTTAAGTTATAGGTTCATACAGGAATAATCGGTCTTAGAAGTATAAAATTGCAAAATATATTTTTGAGGAAAGATACATTAATAGTAAATTATTATAAATATCAGTAGCCACACATAGAGATCAAAGCTATTGAAAAATGTATTCTTATAACTTCATCTCATGATGTGTGTGCAGCTCAGTGCAATGAGAATTGTAATAAGAACTTTTAGAGAATTTTGTAAATAGATTTGAGAGAAATGCTTTACTTTGACGAGACACTTTAAAGCTAGAAAAGAAATAAAGACCCCAGTAAGGGTAAGATTGAAGGTGAAATAAAACATTTCATTTTCTTATAACACTATTCCTCAGATACATTTATGAATATGTTTTCCTACTCCTATAGGTTTTAGTCAACATGATTCAGATTTTGATGATTAAGAATATGATGGTACCCAAGACTAACATAGAGAATATAAAATTATCCTCATTCAGTAGTGAAACTATACACGTAGAAGGGATAAGAAGTTGAGCTGACTGATTTTGAATATCAGAATAAACTCTGAAAATTATGTGCCGATATAATTTGCTTTTACCATTATTTCTCTTTTTCTTATAAAAATAGAATTCTTAATTAATTATAGGTGCCAATTAATAGTCAAACAATTAAGAACTGGACACACACACAGACACATATACATATATACACATATGTGTACATCTAAATATGTATGTATATATTTTTTCAATAGTTCTTCCCAGTGCCTTACCTGAGGTTCTGTATATAGAACACATGCAAATTGTTGTTTTCTAAAAGAATACTGTTTCATCAATGTGGGCTCAATATTTGTCTCAAGGGCACCAAAAGTCTTAAGCCTTGATGGTTGACAATTTCCAAGGCATATTCACGCTAATAATTTTTATTGCTGCAGCTCTGATCAAAAGAGCCTACGCTTTACACCTGGGTTCAAATGTCAGCTCTGCTAATTACACATTTTGTGGCCTTGGGCAAGTTACTGAAATTTACTGAATCTTAATTCTCTCATCTATGAAACAGGGGTAATAATACAGGCTTAACGGTGTTATTCTGAGGATTAAGTAAGATAGTGTGCATAGAACAGCTGAAAGAGTGTCTATCTTGGAGTAGATGTTTAACTGTTGTTAAACTCTTTTCCCTTTTTTCCTTTCACAGAGGTGGCTGAATATGCATGGCTTTTATTTACAATATGCTATGGTAGGTTTAGTCATTAGTGAATTTGAGGACATAGGATCGGTTTTAGAGCTAAGTAACTGCATGTTTTACACTCTAACTTCTACAGTCACGTATCATCTTTTTATTGTCTGAGAACAACTGTACTCCTCATCACTTTATGAAGTTATCACAGAGGTTTTTTCCCTTTAAGTGTCTAGACATCGTTCTTTGAAGTGTGTCATACACATTCTTGCTTTTATAAACTAGATAATATGAACAAAATTCTTTGTGTCAATAAATATATTTTAAAGGATTATTCTTTGCCAAGCAAGATGGTTAACTATCAGATAAAAAGATTAAGAAAGACAAAAAAAGGAGTCCCAGCCCTCCCAGAATTCACAGGCCCGGCCCGTTAGAGAGATAAGGATGTGAAGAAATAATTATGGTACAAGCAGGCCCATTCCTAACATTTGCTAGACCTGAGACTACAAATAGAGGCCCACATACCAGATATCTAAATATTTAAAAGGTTATTAATTAAGCTAACAATGAGTTGAGTAAAATATGTTTTATTTTTCTACCTTGACATATATACCTTCTTAACAATATGACCTATCAGGTTCAAGTTTAGAATTCCTGGATTCTTTAGAGATCAAGGCTGAAAAACAATATCATCAAAGAAACTACCCTCCAGGCCCAGGCCTGTAGTGCTCCTTAATTCTTTCACTGTCCCATCCCTAATTCTACCTTTCACCATGAAAGCCCTTGACACAGGCATGTGGACATCCTAGGTAACAAGTTTAAGCTCCATCCACAATACACATTCCCTTCATCCATCCTTCAGACCTAGTGGTGCTTGCACCAACAACTTGGACAACTCTGAGATGCAAAGACCCAGGAAAAGGATTCCAGGCAGTGTCTCCAAGGGGATTGGGACTATCTGGGGAGAGAGTTTTGTAATCTCAGGTATTCAGAGCATAGTTTAGAAAAAGAGAGGCTAGGACTTTGGGTAGTACACTCCTTAGAACCCAAGATCCTCTCTCCAGCTAGAGGAGAGCCAGAGACCTTTTGAAATCAGGGCCCTTCTCACCCAGATCAGGGAATGGCACTAACTACAGTTACCAAATACAGGTGTCCAAAAAAGGCCAGTGGATTTTTGAATACAAGAGTATGGCTCTTCTTTACAGGAGTGGGAGAGTTTTCAGAGAAAAGATGGCATTTGAGCTGGGTCTTACAGCATAAGTGGGAGTTTACTGTGCAGAGAAAGGAGGGAAGGGCACTCCAGGAAAAGTAACAGCATCTGGGAAAACAGAGTTTGAAAGAGTGGCATATTCAGAGAGTAGTGAGAAACGCCTCATCACTGAAGCGTGGGGGGCACGTGGGAGATAAGAAGAGATGAAGGTGGCAAGGTTTGTAGAGGGAACAATTGGGGAAGCGTTGATCATGGTGAATGTTGCTTCCCCAGAAGCCATCAGAGATGATGCAACAGTAGCACGGTACACCGTAGCACCAGCCTTGTGATTTCAGAGAGGACAGCTGGCAGCATAAACTAGCACTGAGGAGACCAACTAAGAGGTACTTGCCCCCAGAAAAAATAATGAAGCATAAGCCCCCTGCCATCAAGCACTAAGAGCATAAACATGCCTGTTCTATAACTTATGAGACTGGATGAGGAGCATGAAGAAGGAAGAATAAGGCTTCATACGTCCAGTCACCCAAAAAATAAAGCAGTGGCAGTGAGGACTGAGACGTAAAATTGAGAGATACTTAAGAGGAGGAATAAGTATGACCTGGATGCAGACTGAGTAAGAAAGAGAAGGTTAAGACAGAGGAAGATGTAAAGACGGTTCAAGCTTTGGTAGGCTTTGATGCTGTTAACTGAGATGACACTACAGGGAGAGGAACAGGTTTTCTGTAGTTGACAAAATTCACATCATTTGTATATTTTCCCATATGGAAGCACAGTGTCAGACCACACGTTTCCCTGTGTAGACTGAAAGGCCCTGAAAGTTTTTCATCTTTTCCTTTTTCTACTGTTTAAAATTTCTGTTTCCTGGTCTTTGTTAAGAGATTTTCACGTGACGCATCTTTGTGTAGTCAAAGCCCCTAAGTGGTCTGTATATAGAATCATTCCACATGTTAAGATTATAAGATTAAATAGGAAACAAAACGTGGACTCAAAAACTCCTCCAGATTTAAAATGTGGAAACTTCAGGACACCCCTGCTATGATTTTTTTCTTGTTTGCTCAAAAATTCTATCCCAATGAGTTGCAAATGTCAGATATGATCTCCAAATAAGAGGAAAACTGGTATTATTCCCAAATCTCTGCTAAAGAGGTCTTGGGGTAATTTGAAGGAATGAAGGTGATGTGTTCATTTGTTTGCAGTCCTCTTTTTCTATCCGTTGGTGATTTTCTTCTCTAAATTGCCTATTTTTATTCTCCTGGGTCACAGAAATATTGTTGGAAAATCTTTCATATTAACTCTCTGCATCTTTGAAACATAATGGTACTCTTCAAATCAGCCATTTAAATTTCTCCCTCCCATTTTTCCCAAACACTTTGTACAGTTTTAAAGATTTCAGAAGCATTTGTAGCCAGCTCAGTTCCTAGGAAAACAATTGAATTGAAGGACCTAGAAATAAGGCCATTTATTTAGCCAACGCCTTGCAGAGAGATTCTGGAGCAGGTATCAGCCACCTTTTGCAGAGCTCAGCTAAGGGCACAAGAGGTCCGCTTTGCCTTCTGTGGCTGAAAGAGCTGTGCCTGATTTCTCTACACTGTCTGCATGGTTCTCACCCTCCAACGTCAATCTGGTGCCATTCAGTGATTACCAAATATACAAACAACAATGACCAAAAACATTATATACAACAAAAATAGTATTAGCCCAGTAAGGAAGATGGTAATAAGTGGAATACAGATACATCATCACTGATTGATTTCAGTTTAATGGAAATATTTTCATTTCAGCAACTTGAGTTATGTAGATACCCATGATTGTGATTGCCAGATACAAAAACAATAATGAAAGGGTTTTTTTCTTTTTAGCATTCTTTCAAGCATATAATCAAACTAAGTAGTTTTAAGGAGATTGCTTTAAAGCATAATTTCTTTCTTCCAATCATTTAAATACATTAAAGATTTTCTCATGACTTTTTAAAAAGACATTTTTAATCCTCCAGTTTTAGGTTTCTAATTAATTCAAGGATTTTTTTTTCAATAAAAGCATATTTCTGAAAGACCTCAATTATTTGCTCTTCCTAAATGTTTTCTATTGCAAGGATTAGAGGTGATAAATCACATTCAGTTTATCTCCTACGGTTTCTTCTAGCACGTTGTCAACTCCCCTCTCACCCTCATGTGCACACCCCCTGCATAGTGACTGCATATGGGACAGTGTAAAGGCTGTGGGATAAGTGACACTATTAGCACAGTGTGGTGGCTTTGATGTGTAGCTCTCGGCAGGGTTGCCAGAAGAGTGACAGACTCCTGCTCTAATGCAAAGACTATTTCTCATTTACTCGGTTCACTTCTAATAGTCTTATATTACCATTAGTGGCACAAAGCAGACAGACAGCATGGCTGAAAAATCTCACATCCATGGATTAGCTTATTACTTTGAGAGCCAGCTTTCTATATACAATAAGCCCTTTATTGAACAAAAATAAAGAAAAATATTCAAAAGTATAATAGGTATCAAAATGAGGCCAATCACTTTTATTTTAATTCAAATGAAAACAGTGTTACATCCCACACCACCACTGCTACCACCACCCCCAGCCCAAGTCCAGGAGCGGGGGTGTGGAAACTCAAGTTTTCTGTGCAATTTCTAAGGCAAAACTTTCCTAGTCTCCCTACATGTGATAGTGTTTCACAAATTTAGTTTTGCCAGTTTCTAAGCCTTGAGCAAAATGCTGTTCCCAAACAAGAACAAAAAAAAATTAATGAATAATTTTGTACCTAAAAATGAACCATACTAATGGTTGAAAATTGGAAGAAAGAAAAGAGGAGGGGATAAGAAGCACCCCAACACTTGTGTGGTGTTCACTCTGTGAATGAAGGAGGAGTTAACCAATGAGCAGTTAACCAGTAGGTTTAAAGCAGAAGCCAAACTACCTATAAATGTGGGAACATTTTATGTGTGAGAAAGCTGTTAAAGGGGACTTAAAAGAACAAAAAGTACCATTTGTTCCCCTAATTAACTTTGAAGAGTCTAATTAAGGGCAACATAAAAGCCTAAGAAATGCTGGTTATTAGGCATGTACTTTAACTTGATCTGTGAGATGGTACTCTTGTAAACAAAGATGCTAATTTCACCCAGCCCAAAATAAACCTCTCTGCAAATATCTCACAACATAATCACGCAGTACCTTGGGAGCAGAATTCCTATCTAGTGCAGCCTGCTTCTTAAGGTTACTAATCTAGGCATTAATGGCACTCAATTTAAAGATGCAATCGAGGATAAAAAACATTCTGATAATTTGGTCTGAATATGGCTACTCCTTTCCTTAGAGTCTTCTTTATCATGTATTTAACTTGGCCTGAGCAGCTCTAAGAATTGACCATTTCAGTCACAAGTAGGTAGAATTGTGTCTCTAAAATAGAGACAAGTAGGAAAAAGTTTGAGCATTTATATCTGATTAGAACATTACATCAGTACTATTCAAGGTTAAGTTAGGCTTTGCTATTGCTTCAAGGATATCATATAAGTTTTAGTTTTAGCACTCAAATAGACAGTATTTCTTTTTAGAAAAGGAAACTATCAGTAGCATAAAAATAGTCATAATATTAGAATAACGAGATTGTAAAATTGTGTTTTTATCTAGTTTCACTTCAGTTGCTTTAAGTGAAGTGAACACTCATTTCAGAGCTAAAAACCCTGACATCTAGGAACTTGCTTCGTGTTTTGATTCAGTGATGATCAGTGTCCTCAATTGGGGAAACACAGAAAAAGGTATTTTCTGAGTTGCTTCACAGGGATGCTATAAGGAGACCATTTTAAAGAGCTTTGCATTTCTGCTAAAAAAGGTATTATGATTTTTATTATTGTCAACACCAATACTAAGCACAGCAGTGCATGAAGGTAGACAATTGTGGTTTAAGGATAGAATCACACCAAATCGTATTCCCAATCTGATTTAGTTTTGAATTAGCCATAGCCTGCAATAGCTTTACAACTGGCATACTATTAAGACTAACTCTAAAGCTTACAGTGAGAAAAAAGAGTGACTTCTATGACGCTTTGAGACTTTGGTTCTAAAATCAGTACTCAAAAGAACAGCTTTCAAATAAAAGGGCAGTGTCTAACAGCCTTGAGATGAAGGATTAGAGATTATAAATAGAATAAATTTTTAAAATATGTTTTGGCATATGGATACTTCTAAGGATGTTTTCCTGCTGGACTTTTGACAGCTGACTACCTATAGTTAACCTGAAAGACCCTACAGGGAAGGCTACATTGCCCGGAGTCTCAATCTTGATACTCCTGCCTCTGGAGAAACAATCCAATGTAGACATTAAGGACAAGAAAAATGACACAGAGTCCAAATGGAAGAGTTACAGAAAATTAAGCACCATAGACTTAACAACAGACTGGTTCAAACTTTAATTCTGAAAGTAACCCTTAACTGACATTTGCATCAATGTAAACCAGTATGTACAGTCTACACTGTGGCAAAACACTGCACTATTTTAAGAATAGCAAAGAAAACGATAGAACACTGATAGGAAGCAAGTAAGCATTCATATGACAGAATCACTGAATCACTTTATTTAAGCCCAAATCTTTTAGCTGAGCCTTGAAATTAATATTCAGAAAATATCGGGTCCATGACAATTCTATTACACTGCTCCAAACCACAATTATCCTGTCTGAGAGTGTTGGTACTATTACTTTTCATCCAGCCATTCCATTCCCTTCTACTGTAGTTCCTTTAACATTTAGATAAGAGAATGTTATTATCTCCCAGAAGAAAATGCAGAAACTTAAGTATACTAAATCCCTCCTAAGAAACAGATAAGAATGAAGGGCAGAAACCATTTCAGATCCACTGTCAAATGTATTTACACACTTCCTGAGATCTTATACGCTCTGATCATATCATTCAGAGCCACTTTTATCTTCACATTCCAAATCAATAAGTGAGAGGAATTATCCCCAATGAAGGCAGTGGAGACAATCATTTTTTCATTTGGAAAGGAGCAGAATATGAACATTCTGTATGTCTTTGATTAGAATATTCCTCTCTGATACGACCATGACTGTCCCATTGTATTTTATTGCTACAATGACTATGTGACTTCTGATGGGCCTGTAGGACTCGATGTGTCCTTACCTGCAGTAAAAGACTAATTTAGTGCTAATCGCTCAGTGTTGTCATCAGTCAGTGTTGTCTGCAACACATCACTACCTGTATGTAGCTTTTGGTAGGATTGCTTAGTCTTCACATATATCAATTTACTGGTCTTTTAATTCATTTATTTTTTTTTCTTTACTTTCTACCTTAGCCAAATTAACACCAACAAGACAAAAATGACCTGTTACTGAGAACAGTGTAAGAGTTGTTGTATATGCAATGTATGGATCATTCTTTACTCCTTTCCAAATTAAAAAGTTTAAGAAGACAATACAGAAAAAAAAAATTCAAAGGTTGAGAAGTATGTTAGTCTGTATTCTGAATCTCTTTTTGAATGGAGTAAGCACGTATGCATACATTTTCTCAAAACTCTCTTAGAAAACTTATACATGGGGGCCTGGCATGGTGGCTCAGGATGGTAATCCTAGCACTTTGAAAGGCCAAGGCAGGCAGATCTCTTGAGGTCAGGAGTTCAAGACCAACCTGACCAACAGGGTGAAAACCCATCTCTACCAAAATAGATACATATATATACAAAAATTAGTCATGCATGGTAGTGTGTGCCTGTAGTCCCAGCTACTCAAGAGGCTGAGGCAGGAGAATAGCTTGAACCTGGGAGGTGGAGGTTGCAGAGCCGAGATCGCACCACTGCACTCCAGCCTGGGTGACAGAGTGGGCTCCATCTCAAAAAGAAAAAAGAAAACTTATGCTTATGCATGGAAAGAAGCAGCTCCCTGGCCTTGGCCTTGTCAGAGGTTAGATGATTAACTAACAGATCATGGAACAAAACTGACTATTCTTCTCTATCAAAAGGAAACCAGGCATGTTTCAAAGCCTTATGAAAAGCCAAGCTGTTTCTCGCGGTGAGCTTACTTAGCTTTGGTCCAAGTCTCAGCAAGAACAGGAGCCCAGACACAGTCTCTCCAATTCCATTGAGTTATTCTCTTCAAAGATACATTTCCTACAGGTGGCATTTGAATGAGTACTTCACAGAATTCCACATCTGTGTTGAGTGGGCCTGATAGTTCCCTCCAAAGAATTTTTTTAACATCATATTCAGATGAGCCAAAGTTTGGCCTTCAGAGTTGAATACCCACACCTACTCTGCTTGATACTTGGATGGGTGGGATGCTTCATCCAGGTATTCTATCCAGACTGTTTTTGTAGTCAGGTGCAAAGCATGATCACAAAAATAATTCAGCAAGATACAACAGCATGTGGGTCAATGATTTGAGACAGAGTCACAGACACTCATATCCATAGGTAGCAACCTGTTTCTTTCCATCCGTGGAAGAGGGTTGCTAGTAAGAACATGGTTTACCAAATATAAGAATAACGCTGCATACTCACTTTATTTTTTAAGACATAATTTTTTTAAGACATAAAGGAGGTACAGAGATAGCCCATATTCCCCCTGCTCCCACACATGTATAGCCTCCCTTGTTATTCACATCACCCACGAGAGTGGTGCATTTATTGCAATGGATACATCATTATCACTCAAAGTTCAGAGTGTGTATTAGGGTTCACACTTGGTATTTTATGTTCTATGGGTTTGGAAGAATATATAATTACACATATCTATTCATTGCAGTATCATATAGAGTATTTTCACTGCCCTAAAAACCCTCTGTGCTCTAGCTATTCATCCCTCTCTCCTCGCTAACTCTCAGCGACCACTGGTTTTGTTTACTGTTTCCATAGTTTTGCCTTTTTTAGAACATCATGCAGTTAGAATCATACAGTATAGCCTTTTCCAATTGGCTTCTTTCACATAGTGTTACATATTAAGGTTTCTTTCACTTCTTTCCATGGCTTAGTAGTACATTTCTTCTTAGCACTGAAAAATATTCCATTATCTAGATATTTATCCATTCACCTACTGAAGGACATCTTGGGTGCTTCCAAGTTTGGGCACTTATGAATGAAGTTGATATAAGCAAACATGTGCAAACTTTTGTGTGGAAATCGGTTTTTAACTCCTTCCGGTAAAATCCAAGGAGTGCAATTGCTGGATCATGTGATAAGGGTATGTTTAGTTGTGTATAAAGCTGCCAAACTGTCTTCCAAAGTGTCTGTGCTGTTTTGTGTTCCCACCAGCAATGAATGAGAGCTCCTGTGGTTCCATATCCTCACTAGTGTTTGGTGCTGTCATTGTTCTGATAATGGGATTTTGTCCATTCTGATAGATGTGTAGTGGTATCTCATTCTAATTTGCGTTTCCCCAATGACATATATAAAGTGAAGCATCTTTTCATTTGCTTATTTGCCATCTGTATATCTTTTTTAGTGAGGTATCTATTGAGGCCTTTGGCCTATTTTTTTTTTTATTGTTGAGTTTTAAGAGTTTTTTTTTTTTTTTTTTTTTTTTTTGAGATGGAGTTTCACTCTTGTTAACCAGGCTGGAGTGCAATGGCACGATCTTGGCTCACTGCAACCTCCGCCTCCTGGGTTCAAGTGATTCTCCTGCCTCAGCCTCCCGAATAGCTGGGAGTACAGGCTTGCGCCACCATGCCCAGCTAATTTTTGTATTTTTCAGTAGAGACGGGGTTTCACCATGTTGACCAGGATGGTCTCAATCTCTTGACCTCGTGATCCACCCACCTCGGCCTCCCAAAGTGCTGGGATTATAGGCGTGAGCCACCGCGCCCGGCCAAGAGTTTATTTTATATATATATTTTGTACAATAGCTATTTATCAGATGTATGTTTCACAAATATCTTCTTCCAGTATTTGGCTTGTCTTTTTATTCTCTTGACAGTGTATTTTACAGAACAGAAAACTTTAATTTTAATAAAGTCCAACTTACCAATTGTTTATTTCATAGATCATGCCCTTAGCATTGCATCTAAAAAGTCGTTGTCAAACCCAAGATCATCCAGATTTTCTCCCATGTTAGCTTCTAGGAATTTTGTAGTTTTTCATTATACACTTATGTCTGTGATTCATTTTGAGTTAGTTTTTGGGAAGAGTGTAAGACCCATGCCTAGATGTATTTTTTTTTTTTGCATGTGGATGTCCAGTTGTTCCAGAACCTTTTTTTGAAAAGACTCCCTTTTCCCTATTGCATTGCCTTTGCTCCTTTGTCAAAGATAAGTTGACTATATTTCTGTGGGTCTATTTCTAGGCTCTTTATTCTGTTCCATTAATCTATTTGTCTATTCTTTCACCAATACCACACTATTTTGATTACTGTAGCTTTGTAGTAAGTCTTGAAGTTGGATAGTGTCTGTCCTTCAACTTTTTATGCAGTACATACTGCAAGGCTTTCACACAGATGAAGTAATGGATCTGTGCCAATAAATGCAAACTCTGCTTCCTAGTCCAGTGTAAATGAATCACCTCTATCCAGGGTGAGTAGCAGAGCGTTGAAATCCATTTGCAGATACAGGGCAGAGAGGAAGTAATTCAATCTCAGGGCTATAGAATTGGAGTCATTGAGAAAATCTAATCCACTCAGGGGATTATATCTAATCCACTGAGCTAACCACTTGGACAAGGGAAAGAGTGGTGCTGGAAAAATGTGGGTGCCACAGCATAGGTTTTTGGTAACATTTATTATATATCAACCATTCAGACTGACACATCCCTGAAAAATAGTCTTCAAATGTATGCTGAAGGTGAATCTAAATTACACAAATGAAAAAAAAGAAAGTGCTAAAAAGTGCAGTTTACACACCATATCCTAAAAGTAATTCATTATTAGCATTGTGAAATACCTGAAAACATTTGTGATTTCTATATGACTTGTTTTATTTTTTAACAAAAATTCTGCGTTGGTGTTAAACAGATTTTCAACCCTCAACAAACCAGATGGCTAATCCAAAATTATTACATGAAATATGAATAGGAAACTAAGAACTGTACTCTGCAGAAAGATAATGAGAATTTTTCAGCATTTACATTTTGACCAAATAAATTATATTTCTATTTCATTGGGATCTACTTTGGAATTATAACAAATAGTTCCAGTGATAATTACCAAATGTCTATATTTAGGGAAAACTAGCACATGTGTATCATAAATAATAGCACAAATTGATATTTCTGAATTGCCTGTTTTTCTAGATATAGACATTTGGTAATTATCACCAGAGTTGGCATGTAAAGAGGTGTTTAAACAATTTTAAAAATTCATATTGCTTACTCAATAGACCATGCACTGATTATATGCTGCAATGAAAATCTATATTCAGGTGTGTTATAATAAGCTAAGATCTTGACCCAATAGATAAAAGAGGGAAAGTATATACTTTAATATACTTTAATATACTTTATATATATATATATTTATATATACTTTAATATACTTTAATATTCTGCAATGAAAATCTATATTCAGGTGTGTTTTAATAAGGTAAGATCTTGACCCAATAGGTAAAAGAGGGAAAGTATATACTTTAATAAGTATAATCACTTCACTTTAGGACTACCTAAAACAGCTCTGTCTGTGACTGACAAATCACTTGCTAATCTAATAGCGGTCCGAAGGTGGAATAACTTAGACCTTAAAACTAAAATGTTTACTACCCAAATATTATTTTTGTACTTTGGCACAAAGAAGTTCATTAATTCTGTATTACTTTGTCTGTCTCCTGCAGCTTTTAGTTTCTACTTATTGACTGATTGGCAAAGAGTAACTTCCAACAGAGAAAGGTTTAGCACAACTTGGCCAGAAAGGGCCTGCTTTTGGCTCCTTACCTCATAGAACTGATGTCTGTGAAAGTGGTTTTTGTTTTTTTTTTCTGCTCAGGTAATATTCAGGCAGCATATAGAGAGCAAATACAGGCAACAGATGGAAGATTTGCTTGATCCCATCTACCTTAGTGTCTGGCCAATTCTTGGCAAATATTATTTCCAGAGCATAGGGAGGTATGTGAAACACCATCAGCCATTACCAAGTGACACTGATAACAGTGATGTCAGCTGTGACTTGGGCAATGGGAAAGACCAACTGGCTGGTAGCAATGAGAAGTTACTAAACTAAAGCTATCTTGCTCAGTGCTGCTGTGAGAAAGTGATACGGCTCAGTGGGCTGCTAATGAGAAGCAAAAGAAGAATATAAAGGCAATGCCAAGAGGTACAAGAAAAGGAAGAAGATAATTATGAGGCAGAATTTAAGCTTCAACTAAAATCCAAATTCTACAGCAGTAAGAATAAAGAAATAGGCTAGTTTGCACTCACTAACAAGAATTTAACAATATGCATGCAATGCTTAGGAAATAAATAGCATAGCAAAATAGGTAGAATAGAAAAAAAGATAAGATCATGCATAGAAATTTAGTTAATATCACAATTCAACAAAATATCAAGAAAACCTCTGCAAGGAAAAGTTGGTATGATGAGGTGTTTGCTGGTTCTTGGAAGATTTCTGAAAATTGGATACAATTTTTCCAGATTAAATATCTTTAATGATTAATTCAGCCTAGATGATGAAATGCACATATTATATAATTAAAAGACGGTTCTCTTTCTTCTCTCACACAAACTCACAGGGCCATTGATCCCATCAGTTCTTTCACATCTTCTTTTTTTTTCTGTTGTTGTAGCTGTTAATAACTGATACCTCATGAGACCTAGTATAATTATTTCATATTCTGGCAGGGGCCATTAGCGGTCACCTATTATTTCATATGCTCCCTGGTAATGGTTTTTGTGATGTGTCATCTTGGCAACTTGGGTTAGTATTCAATCAAACATTATGCTAGGTGTTGCTGTGAAGAGTTTGTAGATATAATTAAAAGTCCATCATCATTTGACTTTACATAAGGAAGATTATCTTGGCTAATTTGGGTAGACCTGATTAAAAGCAAAGCTGAGATTTCCCTGAGAGAAAGAAAAAATGAACATCCAATCTTTCCCTAGAAACTAAATGATTACTGTATGCAGTAAAATCTAAATCTGAATGCACAGTTTTCATCTTAACAAACATCTACTCAGGTTGCTTAGTGGATTTTATTTTTAAACAAATGGAGAGAGAGGATCCAAGATGGCCAAATAGGAACAGCTCTGGATTGCAGTTCCCAGCAAAAATGCAGAGGGTGAGTGACCACCACATTTCCAAACAAATTTTTACTGCCCACAGACCAGGAGATTCCCAGGCAGAAAAGTGCCATGAGTCTCCAGCATGGCTGTTTCAGCCAGCGCAGTGGGTCTCTGCACAAAAACTCACACAAACCCGGGGTTTCAACTGGCCACTGGAATGCCTGAGAGACAGAGTCACCCATTCAACTGAAAAAAAGGGGGCTGAAACAGGGACCCAGGTGATCTGGTTTGGCTGGCCCCACCCCAACAAAGACCAGCAATCTGAAATGCTCTGGATTGAGAGTTTCACAGGAAGCACAGCTGGACCTGGGACGGTCTAGCTCTGTCGGGGAAAGGGTGTCCGCCATTACCAAGGCAGTCCACCACTATGGAGGTAGTCCGCCACTACTGAGGCAGACCGCCATTACCGAGGCAGTTCTAACTATACCCCTATAAGCAAAACTGCAAGGAAGTTCACACAGCAGCTGGGCAGAGCCCATGGCAGCTCAGCAATGCCTCTGCTGGCAGACTGTGACTAGGCTACCTCCTCACTGGGAAAGGCATCTCTGAAAAAAGGCAGCAGCATGACAGAAACTTATAAATAAAGCCCCACCTTCCTGGAACAAAGCACCTGGGAAAAAAAGGCAGTTATGAGTTCTGCTGCAGCAGACTTAAATGTACCTGCCCAGCAGCTCTGAACAGAACAATGGAGCTCACAGCTCAGTACTTGAGCTCCTATAAGGGACAGACTGTCTCCTCAAGCAGCTGCCCCAGCCCCATATAACCAAAGAGACACCTCATAAAGGAGAGCTAAGGCTGACATCTGGTGGGTATCCTTCTGGGACAAAGAAAACAGAAGAAGAAACTGGCAGCAACCCTTACTGTTCTGCAGCCACTGCAGGTGATTCCCAGGCAAGCAGGGTCTGGAGTGGACCTCAGCAGTCCTACAGCAGGGGGGCCTGACTGTTAGAAGGCAAACTAAGAAACAGAAAGAAATAATCAGGAACAAAAAAAAATCCACTCAGAGACCCCATCTGAAAGTCACCAACTACAAAGACCACAGGTAGATAAATCCACAAAGAGAGGAAGAAACCAACACAAAAAGGATGAAAATACCCAAAACCAGAATGTCTTTCTTCCTCCAAGGGGTCACACTCCTCACCAGCAAAGGACCGAGGCTGGATGGAGAATGAGTCTGATGATTTGGCATAAACAGGCTTCAGAAGATGGGTAATAACAAACTTCTCTGAGCTAAAAGATCATGTCCTAACCCAATGCAAAGAAACTAAGAACCTTGACAAAAGGTTTGGCAAAATGCTAACGAAAATAAACAGCTTAGAGAGGAATATAAATGAATTGTTGGAGCTGAAAAACACAACACGAGAACTTCACAAAGCAAATAAAAGTTTCAATAGCTGAATCAACAAAACAGAAGAAAAGATATCAGAGGTTGAAGATCAACTCAATGAAATAAAATGAGAAGGCAAGAAGAGAGAAAAAAAGAGTAAAAAGAAATGAACGAAGCCTCCAAGAAATATGGGATTATGTGGAAAGATTTAATCTATGTTTGATAGGTGTACCTGAATGTAACAGAGAGAATGAATCCAACTGGGAAACACTCTTCAGGATATTATCCAGGAGAACTTCCCCAACCCAGCAAGACAGGCCAACATTCAAGTCCAGGAAATACAGAGAACACCACAAAGATATTCCTCAAGAAGAGCAACTCCAAGGCACATAATCATCAGATTCACCAGGGTTGAAATGAAAGAAAAAATAGTAAGGGCAGCGAGAGAGAAAGGTTGGGTTACCCACAAAGGGAAGCCCATCAGGCTCACAGCAGATCTCTCAGAAGAAACCCAGCAAGCCAGAAGAGAGTGGGGGCCAATATTCAAAATATTCAACATTGTTAAAGAAAAGAGAACTTTCAACCTAGAATTTCATAACCAGCCAAACTAAGCTTCATAAGTGAAAGAGAAAGAAAATCCTTTATGAACAAGCAATTGCTCAGAGATTCCATCACCACCAGGCCTTCTTTACCAGAGCTCCTAAAAGCAGCACTAAACATAGAAAGGAACAACCAGAAGCAGCCACTCCAAAAATGTACCAAATGGTAAAGAGCATCAACACAATGAAGAAACTGCATCAACTAATGGGCAAAACAACCAGCTAGCATCAAAATGGCAGGATCATACTCACACATAACAATATTAACCTTAAATGTAAATGGGCTAAATGCCCCAATCAAAAGACACAGACTGGCAAATTGGATAAAAAATCAAAACCCATTGGTGTGCTATAGCCAGGAAACCCATTTCACATGTAAGGATACACATAGCCTCAAAATAAAGAGATGGAGGAAGATCTACCAAGTAAATGGAGAGCAAAAAAAAGCAGGATTTGCAATTCTAGTCTCTGATAAAATAAACTTTAAACCCACAAAGATCAAAAGAGACAAAGAAGGGCATTACATAATGGTAAAAGGATCAATGCAACAAGAAGAGCTAACGATCCTAAATATATACGAGCCCAATACAGGAGCACCCAGATACATAAAACAAGTTCTTAATGACCTACAAAGAGACTTAGACTCCCATACAATAATAATAGGAGACTTTAACACTCCACTGTCAATATTAGACAGATCGAGACAGAAAATTAACAAGAATATCCAGGATTTGAACTCAGACCTGGACCAAGCAAACCTAATAGATATTTACAGAACTCTCCACCCCAAATCCACAGA